>CALYLW010000130.1:2572632-2616792 GCA_944989445.1 Ampullaceana balthica | reverse complement strand
TCTCTCTTCTCTCTCTCTCTCTCTACTCTCTCTCTTCTCTCTCTCTCTCTCTCTCTCTCTTCATCTCTCTTCTCTACTTCTCTCTCTCACTCTCTTATCTCTCTCTCTCTTTCTCTCTCTTCCTCTCTCTCTCTCTCTCTCCTCTCTTTCTCTCTCTTCACTCTCTCTCTCTCTCTCTCTCTCTCTCTTTCTCTTCTCTCTATCTCTCTCTCTCTCTTCTCTCTCTCTTTCTCTCTCTCTTTCTCTTCTTCTCTCTACTCTCTCTCTCTCTTTTCTCTCTCTCTACTCTTCTCTCTCTCTCTCTCTCTCTTCTCTCTCTCATCTTCTATCTCTTTCTCTCTCTCTCTCTTCTTCTCTCTCTCCTCTATACACTGTAGCAACGGCACTTGAACAAACAAACAAACACATCGGCATTGATTTCTTTAAAAACATATCTTTCTCTCTCTCTGTTTATCTAATTCACACTCTCTCACTCTCCTTCTCCTCTCTCTATCTCTATGTCTTTATCTCTCACTCACTATCTCTCTCTCTCTCTCTCTGACTCACTCCATCCCTCTCTCACTCTCTGACTTTCTCTCTGTATCTCTTTTCAACACATTAAAAATAACACTTACATAAATATATGTATGCAATGAGGAAGCGAAACAATACAAAAGGAACATTGAAGAAAAATAAATCCAAATGAATTATTTCATATCATGTTTTCTTTCGTGACTTTGATTTTGACGTAGCCTCTTATTTATTAATTTATATTTTTATAAATATAATAAAACTCATCCAGGAAAAAAGTAACGACAAATATTTTAAACAGCCGAACTTTTTTTATCTGCTCTTTGTGTGCGACTCGTGATGTCATCACAAGGGATGACACTCCGAGGGCAATTAGATTAAAAAAAAATATATAGTCCAAACCAATCACTGTAACATTCGCACGTGACTTCCTTAAAAATGAAATACATGTAATTAATAAAAGAAACGCCGTTGTTTTTATTTTTTATATATTTTTTTACGTTCGGCCATCGCAGTGGACGAAACTTTAACGACGCAGCGCTTTATGGAAAGGAAATTACAGTTGTTGATTTAATGGCGGTCGCAAAATAGAAGAACTCGTGTGACACATGGGATTATTGTTGCTGTTTTATTATATACATGGTGCTTCGTTATGAAACGGAAAGGGTGGAAAGCAATTAAACGCGCGCATTCTCCGCTTGCCGCAGCCGATTAATAAGTCGAACTCTCATTAGTACGCATTGTAAGGATGAGGGCTTCATTGTTTTTGAAAACATTATGAACGTGGGAGAGGGGTGATGGAGGGGGGGGTCAGGGTATAGTAAGGTGGCTATACAATAAGTAAAAATAAAAATAATGTTATATTGAAGAGGAAGGATTTCGAAATGGGTTAAGAAAGAAAAGACGGTTGTTATGTTTTCTCAATGTTCATCGTTTGATAATTTTGCTAAATCGATCGCGCATACAAAGACGCACCCGCCAACACCCCCACCACACACCCCACTCACAGTACCCACTTTCGCGTCAGCCTTCTCCTTCCACACACACGCGCGCGCCCCCATCCACACCCACACACATTTTATCCCCGCACAACCACACTCACCGACACACACACACACACACCCACCCCGAAACTACACACATCTTAACCCAAAACACAGTCTGTCCCAACACACCCACGCTCACTGACATACACACCTTGTCCACACACACCTCACACCACGACTTCCCTTACACACACCCACACACTCAAGTTCCTGAGCCTTAAGAAAACATCTTATTTCTGCACCACCATTAACATCGACGAGGGAACAGTATTACAAAAATTATCGTTAACCGAACTTTGCAACATACCAACATTTCAAGGTCGATTGACTTTGGCGTTCCTCAACGTACATATCAGCAATCACAACAACATCAGTGTTCAGTCATTTCAGCAACAAACATCTACACTTCCCTCATTCTACTATGGCAAAAGTCTTTGTTTCCCCCAGCCTTCTCTCCCATAGAGGTTTTAAATCAGTCTTTGACATCTTTTAATCTACTATAATGCTGATGAATGACTATTGCAAAAAAGTCCTCCGCTGACCTGGAGAGGAGATGGGCGCCGCCAGGTCCACCAAGCCCCGAGAAAGTTCTAATGAAAAAATTAAAACCCTCTACGACCACGAGGTTATTGGGGGGGGGATCTATTATATTAGACAACAAATCATGTTAGATAGTAAAACGGTTCCGTAAACCATTTTAAAATAATAATAATAATTGAAAAGAAAAAAACGTATTTGCAAAATAAGGTAACCACCTGGCATTCCTATTGGCATCTTAAAAAATAAATGAGGCTTTGTTTTTATCACTAGCCACATGGCCACAAGTGTGTAATCGCAGGACTACGATAGTTAAAAATCTACACCAAAAAAAAACCATACAGTATTTTCGAACTATAAGTCGCAATATTTTCTCCGAAAAATACTTTTTTTTACCCCCATTCCAAAAAATAGATCTTCCAGAAGAACACATAAACAAGGCCAACAGATAATGTTGTGTACATCAGAATAATTTAGACGGAAAGTAATACATTTTATTCTGCCCCCTGCACCTCGCTCAGAAAAAATAATTTTAAAAATATTTTTTTTAAAAACACACTTTTTAAAAAAATATATTGAAAAATTGCAAAGTACATAAACAAAAGAAAAATTGTAAATAAATTGAATTTAAAGTCAATTAATTCATTTTGCAAACAATCCAATAGCAGCACAAAACATGAATAAAACGGACTTTCTCACTTTGAGAACTACTTCCTCACTTTGAGAACTACTTGCTGGCGCTATACCATATCCCTAAGCCCGACACTGTTCGACAACATAACACCCCCCTCCCCCCATTAAGTCCATACCCTGCCAACTACAATACCACCATGTGAAGCGCAACACCCTTAAACCCGACAACGCTACCAACTTGCAGAATACAACACATAATGCCATCTTCCCGAATACACAAAATAACCCACTCCCCGAAAACTGTCCTTTGTCTCAAAATCCCCAAACCGTTTACATTCAATGCCACAGTCCTAAATATTGCTGACAATTTATTATTTTTAATAATTTTCAAAAAGTTCATTAAAAACTGCTTTCTAAATGTTTTGCAACGTTCGAAACATATGCGGCCTTATGGGCAGCTGGTAGGGCGGCCGCCCCGCGCCTAGTCGCCCCCCGCACCTGAAGGCCCCCGTGCCAGAGGGGCCCTGCGCTAGGAGATTCTTTACGATATAAAGCCTACACTGACACCTGTTGGCCCCACATACGACACTCGCCCAAGGCCTCACGTACTGATAAGGCCGCATCAGTCCGATCCAAAATTAGGCGATCCCGAAGCAATAGAAGATTACCCTTAGAACTCGCGCATTCCTGATATTTTAGATCGTCAAAGTATTCATACGCTGATTGTGCCTGTCATACTTTTTAAGAGCTCGAGCGATTGCATTATTACTGGGGGAGGGGGGAGGGGATTGTTAATAAAAATTCAAAAAAAGTCAAGCGTGTACCAACATGATTGTCACCAATTTTCGATAATGGCTCTCTATAGATGAAGTTTTAAAAAATTAATAGGAATGATATAATTTTGATGTTTTTTATGTCATCGAATACGTTTTGTTGTATTCGAGTCCAAAAATTCGGAGTCGGACAGTATTTTTTTTAATGCAAACGGTATGATTTGAATACAGATATTTGGGGAAAGTGTGAGACGTACGTGTAGAAGGGGACATTTGGGGACTAGATTTGGAAAGGGGAGTCTAGAACTTAAAGTTGTAGCCAAGAACTAGCCGGAGTCGGTTAAACCGGTTTCCCGTCTGCCGACGACCCGGGACAATTTCACAGGAGACTGCCAGCAGTTAGAAAGTTGAAGTATCGGTGGCCGCGATCCACCGAGGAAAATGAACGCGCGTTTAGACTATCAATTTCGACCGACAATTACGCGCGATGTGAAGTGAAGATCTTGACATTAGCCGAGGCAATCGCGAGGGTTCCGCGGACGACGACTCGGGATTGTGATGATTTGAAACAATTTTGGCGGGAAGTGAGACTATAATGGGGTGGAGACTACAGAACGTACCCGGGCCGCGTAAAACGGCACACGCGCTGAGAGGCATTGACTCGAGGGCCGACACGAGAGAAATCAAAGAGGCAACAACAAATAACTGCCTGAGCTGGAATTAGATTGGAAGAAAGAATGTAAGAATAATAAACTTCGAAGGTTTTTAGTGGGGCGGGCGGGGGGGGAACATCATTGAACACTTATTTTCTGGTAGGATTTTTTAAATAATTATCTTTTTATGTATAGTAAAAATGAAGTTTCGTCATCCTTGAATATTTTTGTTGACTAAAAGTGGAGCGTCTTTTGATATTGGCTTCAGGTTTCACAATGGATATGTCAATAACTAGCTTAAAATTGAGGTCATGGGCAATAAGTTATCAACATACGGCATCCCCCCCTCCCCAACATCGTTTATGTCTCATTTGTTGTGTGACGTTGTAATGAGAAAATCTATAAATGTACCTGACACAGAGTCAGGTCTCGTACAATAAAAAAAATAATAATACACACTCCTATTTTTTGTTTGTGATTGGTTTAAGTTTGGAATGGGGTTTGGGGGGGGGTAATCGAAAGAGAGAGCAGAATATTCTTGAGGATATCTCTTAGATAAATTGCTTTTCTGTTAAACTGTGACAATGGAGTGTGACGATGGATTAGGACCATGGATTGTGATAATGGATTAGGACCATGGATTGTGATAATGGATTAGGACCATGGATTGTGATAATGGATTAGGACGTTTTTAAAAATATTTGTTTAAATTATTATAAACTAAGAAGTGGACATCGACAAATTTACCCCCCCCCACCCCTTTTAAAAAACACTACAAAAAAAAACACAAAAAACTTTCCTTTTTTGTTGTTGTAATCCCCATCTCTCTCTTCCCTTCGCCTTCTTTCTCTCCCTCTCTCTCTCTCTCTCTCTCTCTCTCTCTCTCTCTCTCTCTCTCTCACTCTCTCTCTCTTTCTCCCTCCCCCTCTCTCTCTCTCTATCTCTCTCTCTCTATCTCACTATCTCTCTCTCTCTCTCTCTCTCTCTCTCTCTCTCTCTATCTCTCTCTCTCTCTCTCTCACTCTGTCTCTCTCTCTCTCTCTCTCTCTCTCTCTCTCTCTCTCTCTCTCTCTCTCTCTCTCACACACACACACACACACTCACACATGCTATTAACCAAGAATACATTCATCCACATACAAGCGCATACACTCGGATGCAAGCACATACATGAGCGCATAAAAGCTCATACGCACGCAGCATATATAAACGCCTACACACGCATACAAGCACACTAAAGTACATACGAGCTGATCACTACAGTGAAACTTTTAAGAAAAAAATGTTCCTTATGTTTAAATTATTTTCAGAGGTTTATATTATTAATACCCCTGACTTACTAGGAGGGCCATCTGAGCACGGTTCTAGAACCCCTGCTGTCAAGCAGTTTGAACCCGAGTCTTTGACTCACACGCCAACCACTTGACTCCCGACTACTGTTGTGTATCGACAATTTGGAAATTATCCTAAGTGTGCGAGTCATCCACCGCAGTGGATCGATTACGAAAAAAAATGCTGTATAGTTGACAGAGAAGACATGTAAACTACATGGGATCGATACCGTAATTTAGCGCTGCTGTAGGCTTGAGTTCTTGAGATTATAGTTTATTACGAAACGAAGAAGTAAAAAAATCTGGAATACGTTAAAAGTTATCAATGACGTCATCAATATTTGCGCGTTCATTTATTGGACGCCTTATTTAGGTCGCCCGATGGAATAAAAAAAAGGTCGATTGTTTTAGAGTTGTTTTGACACAACTGACCACTCCCCCATTCTTGGCCTCCCTCACCCCCCCCCCTTTTTTTATTTTTAAATCCCTTATATTAACTTCACCGCCGTCTCTGCATTGGGCGGGCGGAAAAACAAAAGTAAAAAATGACCCACTTGCCGTGATCAGATCGAGCTGAAATTTAGCACACGGACCCGTCTCACCTAACAATGCATCGTATCAAAATTTCAGATCGATCGATTAATAAATGCATTTTAAGTTTATCCTTATATAACGTATGTAATTCATTTTCACGGTTTGTTATTGTTTTTTTTCCCCACGTGAGAGTTTGAGTTGATGCTTTGACGTCGACCCATCGAAGTACCGGCGTGCTTTTGTTTACATTTTACGTGTCATGCTGAACTCGGTCCCCCCCCCTAGGGTTATGAAGTAAAGTTGAGTTAAGACAGATTCAGTCTGTAAATGCTTGTCGCGTTTGAAAATAATCACTACTGTTAGTTATGACTCATATATAAGGGATTTATAGTCAAAAACTTTGTTTTTACGGGTTTGTTTTATTCATCATCACACCCAAGACATTTGAAATAATAGAGCACTCCAAAAATCTGTTTATCGTTTCAAAACAACGTGACTGTGAACATGAAAACCTTTAATTAGTTGCATATGAAGATTCAATGGTGCATTGTATTTTCAAAAAAAAACAACAACGTGGTAACATCGACAAGAAACACCTTCGTGGAGTGCGCGCGCAGGTGGGCAAGTTTGTTTTTCTCAAACAGCAACGATAACTCTTTGACCTTCGTGTTCTTCACTTCATCAGTTATCTGTATTTCGTTCTGATTTCCGGGTATGCTTCTAGCTGACAAGGAGCAATGCAGCCCCGCCCCCCCCCAAAAAAAATATTTTTTTAAAAATTAAAATAACATACATAAACAATAATTTTAAAATTTTAAAAAAATTAAACATTATGGTTTGTTAAACTAATTCAGTCCTTTATCTTGACAAGATATGTGTGTCCTAAGATCTTAACCAAGAAGTCAAAGATAAATTAGGGTCGGGGGAGTGGTATAGTAGAAACTTTAGAGTGAAAGTACTATCGGTAGGCTGATGACCATTAGACTAATTTTTAGACTAATGATTAGTGATTTTTTTGTCTTATATAACTTTACTTAAAAGTCAATATAAAGATGCCCCTACTGCAACCCCCGCCCCAAAATCATTCTCTCACGTGAAACCGTAATTAAACATGCTTAAGAACTAATCTTTTAACACCCAAAAAAAAATTAAATTAAAAAAATAAAAAACAAAAATAAAATTTAAAAAACTATTAAAAACCCCATCTTACCCCCCCCCCTCACTTTCCGGCCTTCTGTACCACAAAAGTACTAAGAACTTTAATCACGATGCCCGATTTGTGATAAATCCCATCCGTGTTTGAGAATCCCTGTGAGGAACAAAAAAAAAGGAAAAGAAATACCTATGTTTAAACCGCTCAATGGCAGAAATGAAGGAATGAGTTCCCGCAGCCAGGACCTTGCTCGGTAATTATCTCTGCAGTAAATCCCGTGGTCTGGTCGTGTAATGGTTCTGTTAATGGAGACGTTAGGGCCGGGCCGACACGCCCCTGCTCTGCGGAGGCGTCTGTCTCGCTCTCTTTGTCTTCGGGGGGCTCACCGGTACGTGTCTATTGTACCGGGGGTCCCGGCCCATGTCGAGACACCCCGTTATTGTCAGGGCCGCGTATATCAGTACGATTTGGCACGATTGTGTGAGGAGGTGGGGGGGAGGTAAGTGGGGGCGGGGGTGTAGATGGATATGGGTGGCGGGGGGGTGGCTAGCGGAGTGCCAGTGCTGTGAGTTTAGAGGGCTCGTTCAGGGATGTAGTCTTTGGTAAGGAGACGTGGGATTCTGTACTCAAAGGAGGACGTTATTTTTGGTCAATAGATATTGGGAGGAAGGGGGGGGACACAGAAAAACGAAGGAAAAAATAAAAATATGGGCATATGTACTATTCAAAAGCTCAATTTGTATTCCATGGTACAGCAGATTTTATATAATGTGAATGTTATGTAAATTATTGTGTTTATTAATTTGTACTGATGAAGGCATTATCCGAACTGCTTACACATTTATATTAATAAAAGCTGTACAATAATTGTTTGATACACAATTCATATGTGGATCTTGCATTTTGATTGGATATTATATTCATGTATATAAGTATATTAAGATATGATAAATTTTATACATGTATTGAGACACTGTGCACGACATTACTTCATCTGGCGCTTTCAACACCTGGTGACCGCTTCAACCTTATGCGCGTCGTTTGAGGGGAGACAATTAAGGCACTCGTGAAAACGTCTGCATTTGGAAACGAGTGAGTGAGGCACGCGCATCCCGACCCGGTTTGTGCCCCCAATCAAGCCTCGTGTTTCTTTTAGATCTTTGTTCTCAGTGGCGTGAAATCCGTACCTGTGTCTGGTGGTTCAAATCACACCCGGGGCGCTACCCTTTCACCCCCGGCACACACTTATATTAAATACATTCTAAAGTACTTCAAGGCCGGTGGAATTTTCGTGTAATTTAATTTTCCTCACGTAATTCAGAAGGCAGGCGATTAGTTTTGGAATCAGGTGTAACGCCTCGACACGAGAACCATTTAGCCTCGTCCCGGATGATGTTCAAGTACGGGAACCTATGTCTTCGGCCTGCAGAGGGAAATAATTGCCTCATGTTTGGAAGCGAGTGCTTAGAGGCAGAAAACAATAAATTTACGACTGCAACATACGCTTTAAATCGCAACATTATGTTTGATAGATAGATAGTAAGTGGAGAGAGAGAGCGATATATATATAGACATCTCTATATATAGTAGAGAGATAGGGAGAGAGAGGGTGGTGGTCGAGTGGGGTAGAGAAATATGAAGGTAAGAGAGGGGGTGGTGGTCGAGTAGGGTAGAGAAATATGAAGGTAAGAGAGGGGGTGGTGGTCGAGTGGGGGTAGAGCAATATTATGAAGGTAAGAGAGGGGGGTGGGGGTCGAGTGGGGTAGAGAAATATGAAGGTAAGAGAGGGGGTGGTGGTCGAGTAGGGTAGAGAAATATGAAGGTAAGAGAGGGGGTGGTGGTCGAGTGGGGTAGAGCAATATTATGAAGGTAAGAGAGGGGGTGGGGGTCGAGTGGGGTAGAGCAATATTATGAAGGTAAGAGAGGGGGTGGGGGTCGAGTGGGGTAGAGCAATATTATGAAGGTAAGAGAGGGGGTGGGGGTCGAGTGGGGTAGAGCAATATTATGAAGGTAAGAGAGGGGGTGGGGGTCGAGTGGGTAAGAGCAATATTATGAAGGTAAGAGAGGGGGTGGTAAAGAACCAGAGAGATTTATTGTGTGTTATAAAAGGCGCTTCGGGCCAGTCTTATAAAATAATCATAACTGTGATTTCTGAATAAAACATGAAACATCAAATAAAACACAATTTAATTGTAACCAGCCCCCACAATTTTATGTCACAAATAAATCAGAATCAATAAGCTTAGGAACTGAAATGGCCGCGCAATCAAATCGGAAGCACTCCGCGAGCAATTTCTCTACCGAGCCTTGACGAGGGGGGCGAACGCCCCAACACGCTGCACGCGCACGGCTCGAAGACGATAAACAGCTACGTAGTTTCAAGATCTACCGGTGAGAACGAACCCAAACACCGCGGGCGGCAACGTCTTCAAAGTGCGCCCTCTAGATATTTTTTTTAAACGCCCCCACCCTCTCCCCAACAATCGCGGGGAAGACAATTTTCTCCAAACACTTCATTTCACCGAGAGCGACGCTCGAAATCTGCCAGGATTACTTCCCTCGTTTTGTCCTCGAGTGTTGAGAAATTGATCTACATACGGCACGCCTGTTGGCAGTCACACACTCTCGTGTGTCATTATATGTGACGAAGACAGGACGAGTGCTCTCAGTTCCGAAACCTTAAAAACAAAGAAGAAATAGATGAACTTGGAAACATCTTGAGCTTTGGTTTGTGTTATCGTCTTGTTATAACCCACTCAGCAGTGTCTCGGGGCCAACTTCTGCAGTTAAAATTTCAACAAAAACAAAATTATCTGTATTAACGCCACCCTTTTGATGGTCGGCTAATGGTAGGGGTCTACCGATATATCGGCCAGCCGATATATCGGCACCGATATCTGGATATCGGCAATATCGGTATCGGTAGCATGTAAAGGTCCCGATATTGACGTCACCGATATTTCATAATAAGTGACATTATGACCCCCCAAAAAAAAAGGAAACAAAAAAAAACTATCATTTAGATTTACAATATCTCGACAAATTAATATATCGACCCCGATACCGGTATTGAAATAGTCAAAAGAGTTCTAGTATTAATATGTGCAGCCATGATACTGTGTGCTATGTGCTGTGATATTGTTTAGGTATCGGCCGATTTTCGTTTACTCAGAAATACTGTGTAAATAGTGCCGATGCCAAGTATACCGTAATTGCTATAATAAAATGTATAACATGTAAACATTATGTTCACGTAATTGCTCTAATACTAACAGCAAAGATGCACGCAGAATCGCAGATGTCTAAAACATTTCATTTCGTATGGAATAACAAAATGTACCGTGTGCAGACTTGCTGTCATTGGCAACCATTCAACCTTCAACCTCATTTTCACTTATTACTATTAATTTGTTCTCATTGTTTCATTCATAAAAGGTGGCCGTGTGCAAAAGCCATTAAACTATTGGTTAGAATTAATAATTATGAGTCAAGGTTGAAGTTTCAAAAGGACTTCCTAATTTTGCTTGTAAATTTTTATAAAGGATTGTTCGTTTTGTTATGAGTCCTATGTAGGTCATGATCTGGAACTTGTAAACACATCGGAAACTTTGTTTCGGGGAGCAAAAAAATCGGTAATATCGGCAAAACTGGATATCGGTAGACCCCTTAATTATAAAATATAAATAATTACGAGTGATAAATTTAAGAATGCCGTCATCAAATATGACCGCTGTTATTTTTGTCCTAACAAATACTCATATCGGCACTCATATTAGTAATATCGGAAAAAAATATCGGTAATATCGGAGAAAATGAGCATCGGTAGTCCCCTAATATAAAAGATAAATAATTAGGAGTGATACATTTAAGAATGATGTCATCAAATATGACCGCTGGTTTTTGTCCTAACAAATACCCTATCGGCACACATATCGGAAAAAAATATCGTTAATATCGGCAAAAATGCATATCGGTAGTCCCCTAATATAAAAGATAAATAATTAGGAGTGATAAATTTAAGAATGACGTCATCAAATATTACCGCTAGTTTTTGTCCGAACAAATACTCATATCGGTACTCATATCGGCAAAAAAAATATCGGTAATATCGGTATCGGCAATATCGGCAAAAAGGCATATCGGTAGACCCCTAGCTAATGGTTGAATAATTTAGTTTGCGACGGCACGGGACAAAGACACGACAGACGACACGTTTATTTCAGTTGGCGTGTTGGAAACAAAGTTGTTAGTAGCTCATGTCCACTGACACAATCTTTGAGTGTGCGCTTGTGTACGAAACAAAAGTTTATTACACAATTTGTTACGTTGTACAGCAGTGCTTCTCAAACTTTTTAGTATGGCGGACCGGCAGGAATTTTGTCCTTTGCCACAGGGACCGGTGCACTTTTTTCCCTGTACTGACAATTTTTTCTGTCCTTTTTATAACCTCTGCGGACAGGCGGTGGATGGCCCACGGACTGGCACCGGTCCGCGGACCACCACTTTGAGAAGCACTGTTGTACAGCACTTGAAAGGCCTCTGCCAACCTCAAAACGAATGAATGAATGAACTGTGTGATTCCCTTTCTTCTTCACGCTGAGTCCCAGCTGATGTAGATATATCACACATACATAGCTTATGTATCATTCTAAGTTCTGATTTCAGCCGTTTTACTATAGGGATTAGAACAACTTTATATAATAAATAATAATAATAATAATAATAATAATAATAATAATAATAATAATAGTAATAATAATAATAATAATAATAATAATAATAATAATAATAATAATAATAACAATAATGTCGTAATGTCCGGTCCGATTGCGCTGTTACCCATGCATGATGATCGGTAAAACAGCACAAATCATAAACAGCGAGAATGGTGAAATGGACGAAGTTAGAGAAAGTGAAGGAAAGAACGTAAGAGAGAATGGAATAAGTTCATCGCAAGTCGATTTGCCATGATCTTAAAAAAATAATTTTAAAAATCAAGAGATTTTTCAGTTCAATTGTGAAATTTTGAGGTCTCGGTATTATTTAGAACGTATCTGGCGTGGAATTACAAAGTAGCGATGCTGTCCAAAGTAGCGATGCTGTCCAAAGTAGCGATGCTGTCCAAATTAGCGATGCTGTCCAAAGTAGCGATGCTTTCCAATGTAGCGATGCTGTCCAAAGTAGCGATGCTGTCCAAAGTAGCGATGCTATCCAAAGTAGCGACGCTGTCCAAAGTAGCGATGCTGTCCAAAGTAGCGATGCTGTCCAAAGTAGTGATGCTGTCCAAAGTAGCGATGCTGTCCAAAGTAGCGATGCTGTCCAAAGTAGAGATGCTGTCCAAAGTAGCGATGCTGTCCAAAGTAGCGAGCTGTCCAAAGTAGCGATGCTTTCCAATGTAGCGATGCTGTCCAAAGTAGCAATATTGTCCAAAGAAACGGTGCTGTCCAAAGTAGCGATGGTGTCCAAAGTAGCGATGCTTTCCAATGTAGCGATGCTGTCCAAAGTAGCAATGCTATCCAAAGTAGCAACGCTGTCCAAAGTAGCGATGCTGTCCAACGTAGCGATGCTGTCCAAAGTAGCGATGCTTTCCAATGTAGCAATGCTGTCCAAAGTAGCGATGCTTTCCAATGTAGCGATGCTGTCCAAAGTAGCGATGGTGTCCAAAGTAGCGATGCTTTCCAATGTAGCGATGCTGTCCAAAGTAGCAATGCTATCCAAAGTAGCAACGCTGTCCAAAGTAGCGATGCTGTCCAACGTAGCAATGCTGTCCAAAGTAGCGATGCTTTCCAATGTAGCGATGCTGTCCAAAGTAGCGATGCTTTCCAATGTAGCGATGCTGTCCAAAGTAGCGATGCTGTCCAAAGTAGCGACGCTGTTCAAAGTAGCGATGCTGTCCAACGTAGCGATGCTGTCCAAAGTAGCGATGCTTTCCAATGTAGCGATGCTGTCCAAAGTAGCAATATTGTCCAAAGAAGCGGTGCTGTCCAAAGTAGCGATGTTGTCCAAAGTAGCGATGTTGTCCAAAGTAATGGTACTGTCAAAAGTAGCGGTGCCGCAATTTTTGCGGCTTCTAGCACCCGAAAGTAAGACAAAAGTGAGACGCGGATACAATAAATATCGCAGTCCCATTCTATATGATAAAATAAGTCCATTTACTTGAGGCTGGTATTATCCTTGCGTTAGTAGACACAACAACAACGACAAAACACAAACCTAAACGTATGTCTTGGAGACTCCAATAGTAGAATAATGTCTTTGACTAAACATGTGTGTGTGTGTGGGGGGGGGTGTAAGTGTTTGCTGAAGGTTTATTTTATTATCGCTTAAAGCCGTCATGTCATACTTTGACGTTCATTAGTTTTGAGCGACCGTCTAATAATTCATTGTTTTCGAGATTTGTTTTTTCTTTAATGAGATCTATATAATTGCGACTAACAAAACGCATTGAAGATACAATGCAACATTTTTTAAATCTTCAAAATCAGTGGATTTTAAATCAGAGAGGAAAACGAAAAGCCATCAAGATATATATTTTTTAAAAAATGACCTGTTACTCTAGTTGTAAGTCGCAGGTAAAGTGGGTTTACTTCTTACTACTTGCACATTAAATATTAGGAGACAGCAGGAAACTAGCCCCAATCTGCATGATAGCACACAACATATACATAACCCCAGGCTGCATGACAGCATATACATATTATATAAATTGTCTTCTCAGGTTCAGTCAAGATATTGTCCGGGAGTAAGATATTGTCCGGGAGTAAGATATTGTCCGGGAGTAAGATATTGTCCGGGAGTAAGATATTGTCCGGGAGTAAGATATTGTCCGGGAGTAAGATATTGTCCGGGAGTAAGATATTGTCCGGGAGTAAGATATTGTCCGGGAGTAAGATATTGTCCGGGAGTAAGATATTGTCCGGGAGTAAGATATTGTCTGGGAGTAAGATATTGTCCGGGAGTAAGATATTGCTTTAAATAATTTATCTTCTCGACTCAATCGCTGTTTAGAGAAAGGGAATATGTTCCCCTGAACCAACGCGTATGTTGCCACCGCTGGTCTTTGGGTTCCTTTCTAAAATACTAACTATAAAAAATAATTAGAAAGCCATTAGCGTTAATCCAGATTCTGAAAACCAGATTTCTGGGTTTAAAAAAAATTTTTTTTAAATAATAATTGCTTTTAGATTTCCTCTTTTTCCACAAATGTTGTTGAAAACAAAACAGAAGGAAGAGATAAAAAAAAATAAAAAATTTTAAATTAAAAAAAAAGAATGAACAGTTTGCGATGGCTCAAACACAAGTGACGGTGCCAAGGAAAACACGACGCCCCCCCCCCACTTCGTCTTGGGTTGCCCCCGCAGACGACAAACAAGTAATCAGAGGCCAGATCGCTGTTTACTTCCCGGCTTACCGGAAGTGTGCTGCCAGCGCCACCAGAGTCACGAGCTCGATGCACGCCCTTGTTTCCAAGGGGGGTAAAAAGGTCGGATCGGTGCCGGAAGTGACGTGATCCCCAAGTCAAATTTCTTCGGGATGAGATTTTTCTCGCCCTCCCCCCCCCCTTTCTTTTCTGTTTCCTCGTCTCCCCCCTCCCTCCTTTCCCCACACTCTGCCACAACAAAACCTCCGAAGCGGTCTCAGCCTCGACCGTCGACTCAAATATTGGAGCTTGGCCACCACATCTGCTGTAGCCATGGACTACCAGAAATTGGTCATTTGCAAAGGATTAAGGTTCCGCTGTTCTGCTTAAACATCGGCCCGGGAGCTCTAGTATCCGTGCGCCGTATGTCGTCCTGCCTACAGCTCTTGTATCCTTGCGCCGTATGTCGTCCTGCCTACGAGAACGGAAGACGAGAATTCGGGTCTGATCTCGAACGTCATGAGCTCTGTGTTGGTTTTCGACGCGACTCGTGGGATGTCCTCGGGGAAAAAGAGTCGAGGGGCGAAAACGAAATGAGAAGTGAGTTAAGAGGCGTTACATAACAAAATATCTGATTTTCTGACGTCCGCACCGATCAGGGCTAAGGCTTTAATTTTTTTTGGGTCCATGTATGCTCAACAAGTGCTTGCATCTTTACTTCACGCAAAACATCTTTACTGGGATAATAGTATATAGTTACAGGACATAGAGCCAATCGTAAGAGAGTTTAGAGAGAAAATAGCAAACATTTCTATAAAACATTTCTATAAAACATTTCTGTCCGCCTGTTCCATTGTAAACTCCGATTTCTGAATTTGACCTGAAGTTACCTGACAAAAATAGATTTTTTATTTAAAATATCGTTTCTTTTTTTTTAAATTCTCCCCGCCAGTGCTATCGTCTGCCATCGGTGTGTTTTCCATTGAATCTAACAATTTCGAGGCGAATCCTTTGGTGTTTTTCTTTATAGGCCAAAATTGAAGAGACAAGCAAAAGAAAATAAATTATTTACTCTGACGTATGTTTGTTTATACGTCACATCCGACTGCATTAAGACCCGAGGTAGTCACTCTTTGAAGGTTTATTGAAAAGCTTTATCGCAGTCCTATCCTATATAATATATTACTCTTTGAGCAACACTTTCTCCCTCACCCCCCCCCCTCCAACCAAAGCCCTAATTTTTAGCCAAACCATCGCATTTCTTTGTCCACCGAAGGTTGTTAAGTTGTATTCAAGACGCCAATAGTTGAGTTCTGTGACTTAGACAATGGGGAGGTTGGGGGTGGGGGGGGACGTGTCCAAAATGATCATCTCTTTTGAGAGGTAGCCGAGCGGCCGTCAGGGACCAAGCAGGAAGACATACAGGCAACAAAAATCAAAGAAAAACATCACACACAAAATGTCTTGATATTGTCTCTCTCGTCTCTGTCTTGTGGTCTCGTCTGCTAAGATCTTCTGATGTGGTAGTGTTCATGTTTCTCTCGATAAAACACTGGGACGAAAAACTGAACCCCTGAGGTCTGCTTTTGACAGAGGCGAAGCTAGGATATTTTGAGCCCGAAGAAAAACTTTAATATGGTGCCCCCAGCCGCTGTTGAATTAGTATCGAATACCTTTTCACTTATTTTAATTTGACGTTTTAGATTCATTTTGGTGCCCCTATATATTGGCGCCTGGGGACGTGGCATCCTTTCCTCGTTACGCCTCTGGTACCTGATGAAGGAAAAGACAGGGTTTGGGGGGGGGGTGGTGAACATCAATACTTCGTTGTTTTTTAATTTGTTCAGTGAACCCCCCCCACCTATTTTCTTCCACTTTGAAGGCAACTATTAAGTATCAGCGTCCCCAAGGACTGGGTTCATACTCTCTTACCCCACTGGTAAAATGATAAAACATAGAATTCGACTTGTAATTCATGGAATCCCGAGTATCTCTTTTTTTATTTTTGTCGTTGTTGTATAATTAAATTAGCTATTTCAAATAGATGGATAGCAGTCTCAACCACATTTTGATCACTTTTTCAAATAGTAATTTACGCATAGTTTATAATTAGATCCCAATCAAAGTGCAGACAAGTTGTTTTTAAAAAAAGAACGTTTTTTTAACATCCAAAGATTATAGGCATTTTATATGTATGGTTACACAACAATATTGTATTGTTACATATTGTTAAATGCTACATTGAGTAAATTTTATCAACTATTTTTGTGACCATTCCTCAATTATTAAATTATTTTTACCCCATGGTGAAAAGAGTCACTCAAGTATAATCTAGTTGACAATGAGATGAGTCCCTGATCAATGTTTGAGAACCCTGGTCCTAGACCAAAGAAAAATAGTGGGTGAGTGAGACTATAAGCACACAGACAGACAGACGACCAACGGGCCCCCGACACTGCGTTCGTTCCCCATCGCCTGTTGGCTCGGCAATGTCTTTGGCTTTGAAGAGCTCGCTCGCCCGCGATTGGTCGAAACCCTTTGTCAGACATGCGCAAACTTTGCGCAGCGGCCATTGTTTCTTTCTCACTCGGTCCTTGTACACCAATGGGGGAAGTCACCCCCCCTTCCCGAGGCAGCCCCCCCAACCCCTCGCTCTGACGCCCATTCTCGTACTAATCATGTTGTAGTACTGGCAGTACCCACCCAGGCCCTAATGTAGGCACTCCAAGAAAAATATTTAACTTTCTTTTTTTTTCCTGTTTAGGTGTAGGATTTAAACCCGCGGCGCCCGGAGTTCTGTCTGGTAACACAGACCGCTGACAATGTTTAGACAAGCTTCAGGTGGAAATGAAAATAGATTTTCCCCCCCATTTCTATTTTACCTGACTTGAGTTTGTAGGTCCTGGCTAGCTATTGAAGTTAGTTCATTTGTTTTCAGATATCGTCGACAGGATTTTGAATGTGAATGTTTTGGGGGTTTTTTTCGTTGTTTTTTTCCTCTCGTCTTTGAATCTCCGCGTGAACGGTTCTCACAAGATTATTTTCCAGTATCAAATGTGAAAATTATGAGTTTCATTCTTGTTGTTGTTGATGTTGTTTGGTTTTTGGTTTAAAGGTAATTACAAATATGTATATTTATAATATACATTACACGCTTAGCAACAGTTAATGCGACGATGCGAGAACTGACAATCTTCTAGTAACTGGATACAATATACAATATATATATATATATATATATATAATATATATATATATATATATATATATATATATATATATATATATATATATATATATATCTATCTATAATATATAAGACGCATTTGTTGTCTGTCTGGTTGTCTGTCTGTTCCCTAATAACTCAAGATCCAGACAACCAAATAACGTGAAATTTGGTACACGTACACAAAATTATACCGGAAAGGTTATTAAACAGGTTTCGTTCCATATATATAAGATACTGGGGGCCCGGGGGCCCAAAATGTAGTTTTTCCCTATATGAGCTATATAAAATAAAAATTATTGAAAATTAAGACGTAAAATAATGACGCAAATTAATAAACATTTTGGTGTCGAGATTAACAAGAAGGCGATTATCGCCATAAAATAATTTTTGTGTTGTTGTTGCTTTGTTGTTGTTGCTTTTGTTGTTGTAGTTGTTGTTTTGTTGTTGTTGTTTTGTTGTTGTTGCTGTTGTTGTTGCTGTTGTTGTTGTAGTTGTTGTTTTGTTGTTGTTTTGTTGTTGATGTTTTTGTTGTTGTTTGTTTTTGTTGTTGTTGCTGTTGTTGTTTTTGTTGTTGTTGCTGTTGTTGTTGCTGTTGTTGCTTTTGTGTTGTTTTTGCTGTTGTTGTTGTTGTCCACATTCCTTGCCCTGCGACGACTGTTGATGTTTTTGTTGTTGTTTGTTTTTGTTGTTGTTGCTGTTGTTGTTTTGTTGTTGTTGCTGTTGTTGTTGCTGTTGTTGCTTTTGTGTTGTTTTTGCTGTTGTTGTTGTTGTCCACATTCCTTGCCCTGCGACGACAATGTCCTTCATGTTGTTGTTGCTTTGTTGTTGTTGCTGTTGTATTTGTTGTTTTGTTGTTGTTGCTTTGTTGTTGTTGTGTTGTTGTTGTAGTTGTTGTTTTGTTGTTGTTTGTTGTTGATGTTTTTGTTTTTGTTTAGTTTTTGTTGTTGTTGCTGTTGTTGTTTTTGTTGTTGTTGCTGTTGTTGTTGCTGTTGTTGCTTTTGTGTTGTTTTTGCTGTTGTTGTTATTGTCCACATCCCTTGCCCTGCGACGACAATGTCCTTCATGTTGTTGTTGCTTTGTTGTTGTTGCTGTTGTATTTGTTGTTTTGTTGTTGTTGCTTTGTTGTTGTTGCTGTTGTTGTTGTAGTTGTTGTTTTGTTGTTGTTGTTGTAGTTGTTGTTTTGTTGTTGTTTTTGTTGTTTTTGTTGTTGTTTTGTTTTTGTTGTTTTGTTGTTTTTGTTGTTTTTGTTGTCGTTTTGTTGTTTTTGTTGTTTTTGTTTTGTTGCTGTTGTTGTTAAACCCGGGCGGGAGCCGGGTACTTGCCCCTAGTATCTCTATATATATAAGACGCATTTGTTGTCTGTCCGTCGTCTGTCTGTTCCCTTATAACTCAAGATCCAGACAACCAAATAACGTGAAATTTGGTACACGTACACAAAATTATACCGGAAAGGTTATTAAACAGGTTTCGTTCCATATATATAAGATACTGGGGGCTGGGGGCCCAAAATGTAGTTTTTCCCTATATGAGCTATATAAAATAAAAATTATTGAAAATTAAGACGTAAAATATTAAACATTTTGGTGTCGAGATTAACAAGATGGCGTTTATTGACATCATAAATTTTAATTTTTGGCTTTAATCGAAATTAACGATTAATTAATCGTAACTTTTTCAATAGTTAACGATTAAATTAAAATTAAGCGTTAACAGCCCTAATCTCTCTCTCTCTCTTTCTCTCTCTCTCTCTCTCTCTCTCTCTTTATATATATATATATATATATATATATATATATATATATATATATATATATATATATATATATATATATTATATATATATGTGTATATAAATTAATAATTAAAAAGCTTACGAAAGAAAAAACGATATTAAGGACCCCGGCCCCAAAATATGTGATAATTTAATTTTTTTATTGCCATTGTACTTAAGCTGTATTTCTCAATATCCTGTAAATTGAATTGGGAATACAATTATTAACGTTCAGTAAAAAAAGACATTTGGGGCCCCCAGCCCCGAGGACATAGGAGTTCAGTGGTCTATAGTAATTTAATATAGGCTCTTAAGTTTTTATCTACCGAGTTTGGTGAAAAAAACAGTTATTTTCTCAGTATCTAACACTGAAACTAATTTTTATATACCTAATATAAGGAAAAAATACATTAAGGGGCCCCCGGGCCCATTCGGTTCAAGATGTACATTTTGATAACCCGTTCATTTAAATTCAGTTTCATCATGGATATATTTCTCAAGGTCGTTAAAAACTGAGCGGGAAATAATATCTTAGAGGATACCAAAAAAAAAGACATTTTTGGCCCCCGGCCCATTCAACGTAAGATGTAAATTTCAAAATTCTGTTCATTTTAATTCAGTTTCATCATGGATATATTTCTCAAGATAGTTAAAAATAGAATGGCAAATAATATATAAAAAATATTAGAGATAAGCAACGCAAGACTGCCAGCCCTGAACGATTGGACATTAGAAGTGCATTACCCTTTGTTATTTTAATATGGGAAACCTTTTTATATATACAAAGTTTGGTTAAGATCCATTCATTTACTCAGTAGCTAACGCATCAACTAATTTTTATATAGCTCATATAATCAGTAAACGATATTAAGGACCCGCGGCCACATTGGTGCAAGATGGAAAGTGTAAAACACCGGTACATTTCAATCAATTTAATTTCATAGTGGATATAATTATCTATATTTCTCAAGATATTTAATAATTGAATTGGGAATAAAATCTTATTTTAAATATATTGCGTAGGTGTGACAGAGTAAATATTATAGCCCCAAGTTAAAGCTTAAAATAAATAACAAATTATCATAAATCATTAAAAATGTATGTTATAATTCATAGCTAGAAAATGCGAATCTAAATTAAATGAATTCGTTAATCTCCCTTGAAATATTACTCTCAAAATTGAAAATTCTTACTTTCAAAACTCTTTTTTTTTCTTTCTAAACTTATACTCTTCTGGGTTCTTGGAAATTGAGCTATCACTTGACTGTTTACACCCGCCACATTCTCCCGTCTCTGGCCAAGGCTTTGCCTCGCTGCTATCAACGTTTTATGTGGTATCGTTAATACTTTGTATAAAGTCCGATTTTTTTCATTTTTCTTTTAAATCACACAAATTAAAATTTTATTATTTCTTCACTACTAAGATGAAAGCTGGGACTCTAGACTCTAGTTACCAGTGCATTAAAAACAAACAACGTATTTAAATGATTGATTATCATTATTTGACAAGTGACTAGGGCTTGTAGGGCGCCAACGGAGCCCACTTTTTTCAAAAGCCCAAGTAACTTATCCTTGCTTGATTAATACGAAATATTTAACTTCCTGAAATGTACACAAAGAATTTTATAATTGTTTGGGTAATTGACGTCATATAATTTTTACAGCGAGAAACATCACACGCTCTGTTAATCTCGAAACCAAAATGATAACTTTCTTTTTTAACTGCTATGGACTGTTGTACTATGTCCCTCAGCATTACGGAATGAGTGACTTGGGCTTTTATTACATTAGATCATGATGAATTCGCGTATTAGTAAAGAATAAAGTAACATACATTTCATTAACGTCAGACCATAGGAAGTTGGTGAAATATAGATTACAAGTTTTAGACACGGACGGGTGGATCTAGTTAAAAGTGGAAAAAACGTTGACCTTGACCTACTTTCGAAGCCCGCTTCGGTCAGTTGTATCAGTCCAATAATGACCAGACAGGTGACCATTGCCTTGTGTAGTGCCATGACGTCACACTGAAACAAAAAAAGCATATGTCACAGGTTACAAGGGAGAGCATTCATGTTTAGTGAAGGAAGGGGAGATACTGTGGTGGGGAGGCTTTCGTTAAAGTGTGGCAACGACAATGGGGGAGAGAGGTCAAGATGATGGAGTTAGATTACCGCCTAAATAAGTAAACTATTGGTGTTGTTACATATAAGCAGGGCCGGTCTTTGGCCACTGCAACCTATTGCGCCGCAGTGGGCCCCGCGCTTTCATAGGCCCCGCCTATCTTAATTTTCACTTATTATCCTTATTAATTCCTTATCCCTACCCAAACAGGGCCCCCGCAATTGCTAAGGCCGGCCCTGCATATAAGTTATATAGAATTTGTATATAATATCATTTCTGCATTTGAAAGATCCACTAAGTTATAATTACATCCAATTTGGTGTAGAGATTATGTGTGTACTTTGTAAAAGCGAAGGCTTCCAGAATTTTAATAGAATGCGAGCCTGTACTACCAAGTCCCTACTAATAAAGAATTTCCCTTTTCACGCATACTCCATGCGATAGAATTGGTATAAATAAGGGCGTGCGCTAGTACATGAATAATAAAATGATTGTGATAAAATTGATGCATTTCCTGCTATCTGCTTGTTACATATAATTTGTATTGTCAAGTTTACCAAATAAATTGCTTTTTAAATCTCTTATATTAACTTCACCGGCGTCTCTGTCTGTCGTCATCTCTGTCTTGGGCGGGCGGAAAAACAAAAGTCGAAAATGACCCACTTCCCGTGATCCGATCGAGCTGAAATTTGGCACACGGACCCGTCTCACCTAACAATGCATCGTATCAAAATTTCAGATCGATCGAGTAAATAAATTAATGCATTTTTAGTTTATCCTTATATAACGTATGTAATTCAAATTCACTGTTTGTTATTGTTTTTTTTTCCACGTGAGAGTTTGAGTTGACGCGTTGACCCATCGAAGTACCGGCGTGCTTTTGTTTACATTTTACGTGTCACGCTGAGCTCGGTGAAGCGATCGGTGACCAGACTTTTCCCCTCTCTCTCAGGGTTATGAAGCAAAGTTGAGTTAAGACAGATTCAGTCTGTAAATGTTTGTCGCGTTTGAAAATAATCAATACTGTTAGTTATGTCTCATATATAAGGGATTTATAGTCAAAAACTTTGTTTTTACGGGTTTGTTTTATTTACATTTCAACTCGTGGGTTGAGTTGAGTTTATACAAGTGAAACCCAACACCTAGATAACAAATGTACTTATTGAAAACATAATAAAGTTTATTATGTACGTTGTTTAGGTTGACAACTAAGGCTCTTCGGCATTGCTTATTAAGAACAAACGACCTTTTACTAGTATTTACTGCCTTAAGACATATCCAGCAAGCTCTTAGGTTAGGGACTTAATGAATGGCTCCCTCCCAGGCAGGGGCGTAGCAAGTGTGGGCAGAGGCGTGATCCATGCCGGTCGGCTTTTCCCAATTATTTTTAGTCGTAGCTAGATACGAAAGTGTGTAATTATTCTCCATGGAGAATAGATATTAGAGGGGAGGGAGGGGCAGAAAGCATGTTACAAATCTAACCGATCTTATCTACTCACTGACGTCAGACTAAAATTCAGCTGGCGCCCAGGGTAAGAACAGTTACCGGTGTTAACATTTGGGGAAGCAATCAAACATAAAATAGTTTTGTTACAGAAAGAAATTCGAATAATCAGCAAATAATGGCAGAAGTTTAGGTTTAGAGCACTAGGTTTGGGTTAGGGTTAGGCAGAGTCGTCACTACGGTTGGTGTCACCCAGTGCGGTAGGTCATGGGGTCAACACAACGTACTTCATAAACCTACTCCAAGTCTGCCAGTGCCAAATAACGGGAACATACATAATTTTACACTGTGGTGTCACCCTTTGTGATGGCGACACCCGGTGTGGTGGTCCGCACCCCTAGTGACGCCTCTGGTATAGGGTTAGATTAGTGGGTAGGAAGCTCCTAGTCGGAATGTTAGTTTTGGAGAAGTGGGTTAAGATAAAATTAGTTCATTAAAACTCTTCTGTACAACATGAAATTCTCATATTTAGCTTAGCACATAAAACAGCATCATATTATTAACTTGTTTTCGTTGTTCATATTAACTAAAATATTAATCTCACAATGCTTTCCACTCACGGATTGCAAAGACAAATTTTTTACACCGTAAGTATGCACAACATGCGTCCCCAACAATATAACACCAGAGGGCGTCTCGGGGGTGTGTGGTGCCAAACTTGTGCTGCCACCAAACGAGAGAAAACTGCTCTCTCGTTTGTTTAAATAAGTGCGACCTCTGACCAAATGTTTGTCAAGTAACATATAGAAAGATATAAGTGAAGACTGTTTATAGGTTATTTTAATGTTTTTTGCGACTGACGTATAACTTTGAAATGTACAAAACGCAAAAAAAAATTCCACCGTCGTTAACGAAAGGCGTATCAAAGGAGAGTTTGAAGTCTGGTGTGGTTCAAAAATGTGTTTTGATTGTAATAAATTGATGGTGAGATGATTGTAATGAATTGATGGTGAGATGATTGTAATAAATTGATGGTGAGATGATTGTAATAAATTGATGGTGAGATGATTGTAATGAATTCATGATGAGATGATTGTAATGAATTGATGATGAGATGATTGTAATGAATTGATGGTGAGATGATTGTAATAAATTGATCGTCAGATGATTGTAATGAATTGATGGTGAGATGATTGTAATAAATTAATGGTGAGATGATTGTAATAAATTAATGGTGAGATTATTGTAATAAATTAATGGTGAGATGAGTTCTGACTTGGAAAAACGTTGGAAAGTTGAGATGCTGTAATTTTTTTTTACCTTAGCCACTAAATGACACGTAACCTAAAGAAGATAAAAAAAATATTTTGTACGGCAATCTTCTGAATGTACTCGCGCCCCGCGTCATCTCTTTACACACCCTCGATAGGCCTCTGTGTACAACATATGTACAAGACTTAAGTACACATGCGTCATTCTATTTTTGTACTTATTTCAACTATTTAATTAAAAAGGCTTTGAAGATTATTAACAAACTTAACATTTATCACTACGTCCAGGTAACGAAACTTTAAGCACATTAAAATAAGAAAATCACATACACACCTCTTTAAGGGCTCTGGCTTAATATTCAACTAATTGAGGATCACTGCGTCTGGAAAATAACATTACTGTGTGTGAGATCCAAGCTTGTAAAGACTTGAAATGTTCCAGAAATCGGACCAGGATCTGAAGTTTATTCGTTTATAGTTTCTGATGTTCTTACGGCACTGCGCGTTGTCGGAATGTTAACACAGGCTCAACGGTGGACAGAACGGCTTCAATATGTAGCTGTCAGGCGTGTTGATAAACTAAACAGCAACAAGAGTTTAATTTTGAGCACAAGTTTCTCAACTAAACAGCCACAAACCTGTAATAAGTCTATAAGTCAATCAAGTAAAAAAATATCTGTGTAAACTTTTTTGATGTATGAAAATCTATCGTGTCTATTAAACATTCATTTGCTCTATGAAAAAACTTCATTGGTCGATGAAACACATAAAAACAGTCAGCTTAAGTTAAGTCATTTTTCAAAATTGTTCACTTCCAAAGAATATGTATGTAGATTTTGTGAGGGTTTAGTTACTTTCATGGTTGAAAATAAAGTGGGTCATAATGTATTTGACGTAGGTCATAATGAGAGACTAGGTAAATTTATGTATGTCATAAAGAGAAAGTAGGCTATTTGATGTGGGTTATCAAGAGAAAGTGGGCTATTTGATGTGGGTTATAAAGAGAAAGTGGGCTAATTGATGTGGGTTATAAAGAGAAAGTGGGCTATTTGATGTGGGTTATAAAGAGAAAGTGGGCTATTTGATGTGGGTTATAAAGAGAAAGTGGGCTATTTGATGTGTGTTATAAAGAGAAAGTGGGCTATTTGATGTGGGTTATAAAGAGAAAGTGGGCTATTTGATGTGGGTTATAAAGAGAAAGTGGGCTATTTGATGTGGGTTATCAAGAGAAAGTGGGCTATTTGATGTAGGTTATAAAGAGAAAGTGGGCTATTTGATGTAGGTTATAAAGAGAAAGTGGGCTATTTGATGTAGGTTATAAAGAGAAAGTGGGCTATTTGATGTAGGACAAATAGGATCAATTTCAACATTTTCTTTGTAACAAAAAGTGAATCTACTTACGAAATTTCTGATATTGTCAAGCAAGGACTATTTTACCTCGCGGGTAAAGTTATGAATGAATGAATTCAAGCCCACTAGATTAATCTAAGTTTATTAAGATATTTAAGCTTAAAGTTACCCTGCCTAATATCACGTGTTCATAATGATTATTCCTTAAACTTGCTATTAGTAATGCCAAATGCGAGAGAAGCTTCTATAAAAAATTTTTAATGAAAAATTAATTATTATCACGAATGCTTTTTTGGCTATTGATCATGGCATGGGTGGCAATTTTGATACATCTAATCATCTAAGATTGTACCATGAGGAAAAAAAGAAAACTTCAATCTTAATCAAGAAATGAAAGCTCTTATTTTTATTTCTAACATAAAATTGCTTAGTGTCGTTATTATTAATTTCGACCCAAATTTGTCTTTAACATAGCTTAATATAATTTTTACAGGTGTGGTGGGGCATGGGGGGAGGGGGTTGTGGCAAACCTGACTTCTGCTCGGCGGCACATACTTCCGCTACGCCACTGGGCTACTGTAACCATCTAACCAAATTACAAGACGATTTCAACAACGCTATAACAGATACAGTTTTTCCTACTCTAGTACCCTGCCAAGGGCTGATAAATCAAGCATGCCAGTCCTTTTATGGGAGGTAACCCGGATTATATACATATCAAAACGCTTGAAAGTCGTGAATAAAAACAAACAAGGAATTGTTGCAAGCCATTAAAGCTTAGTCTATTTAATTAGGTTAAGTGGTCAAGTAAACATTGTAGGGACAATGATTTTTCAAAACTAGAGTATATCAACTAGATAGTATCAAAACGATTTAAAATATGTTCTAATAATTTTACCGCCATCTTTCTAGAAACAAAATATAAGCGTTTTTTATGTAACAGAACCTGAGGCGAACAGCTTAGCTTCTATTCCAATTTTAGCTCCTTAAGTCAAAGGAGCTAAAAAATTGGAATAGAAGCTAAGCTGTTCGCCTCAGGTTCTGTTTATGTAACAGAACCTGAGGCGAACAGCTTAGCTTCTATTCCAATTTTAGCTCCTTTGACTTAAATATCTTTAACAAAACGACATCTCTTTAACAAAACGACATCTCACTATTCTAAGAATACATGTATCTCATCATTTAAGGACATTGTATAGTGAACCAGTTGCAGTATCGACCTGTGGTAGCTTCTGGGGATATGAAGCTAAAAATACTTGGGACTTTATAAGTAAAGCAGACGTCTCCAGTGCAGAGTAAGACTTTGGACTTGAAGATGTCGATAGTGGTTTTAATTAAGCCAGTTGATTTAGAGCTTGGCTTTCTTATCTCTTGTTTCAAGTCTGATAGAACTCTCTACGTAATTTATTATTTTGTATACAGATGTCATTGTTTCAAGATAAAGACAATTTTTAAAAAGATTTTGACTTCATCATATTTTATAGGTTTTTAAAACTTTGGGTCAAAAAGTTATCTAGAATTCCTAAGCCTGGTGGTTAAATTACTAAAGGATAAATATATAATGGGCCTTGTCATAATATGGCGGAAATCTATTTATATAAATATACAGGTATTTTTTGGGGACAAATTTTATAAAAATTTATTAAAAGATACGAGTCAATATGTAAATGTAGGTATATTGAGAAGAACGTGTCTTATCATCTATTTGTTAATTCTTCGTTAATTTAAGACAGCTTATTGGACTTGAACAAGAAAGAACAGTTTCGTAATTTTACTATGTTAACAATTTTGAGAACTTATTGATTCAACTGTATTTATGCTTCAAAACATTGTTCCGCTAAAATGTAATCTAGAAAAATGCCCCCCCCCCTCACCGGGATCGATCCACCACAAGTCTTCACACTTCCATGAGACCAGGGGAACTTAACGGAAATAGTAATTTTATAAAAGATTTATAATATTCTTTAATATTTTCTCTTATTGAGCCTATTAAATCAGGTTTTTCGATTACTAAGACTATCGGGACGGAATAGCGATCGGATTAATAGATACGATTTTATTAATCTATTTAATTTATGATATTTTCAGGGATTCATGCAAACACTTGTACACCTTTATAATAAAATATAATAAGTTTGGGGGCCCCAAAATCATCGAGGGCCCCTGGCTTTAGCCCGTACAGCCCCCCCCCCATTTTTAATCTTAATAGATCTTAATTACATAAACAATAAATAATATAATATCTAATATTATAAAAGCCCAAGTCATACAGTAACGCTGAGGGACATAGTACAACAGTCCATAACAGTTAAAAAAGAAAGGTATCATTTTGGTTTCGAGAGTAACCGAGCGTGTGATGTTTCTCGCCGTAAAATATTATATGACGTCATTATTTGAGCTTATACTTTAATTTTGGAAAAGGGAACGATGTAAAAAGTGAATTTCAGAATTTATAATTATGAAATACTTTGTGTACATTTCAGGAAGTTTAATATTTCGTATTTATCAAACAAGGATAAGTTGCTTTTGTAAAAAGTGTGCGCCATAGGCGCCCTACGACCCCTAGTTCTAATGATAGAGTAATAGTAATAACTCGCAACATTAAAGGAATAAATGTTTTAAAAGTTCTAAATAAAAAAAAATAGATACATTAAAAACTATTTTTATGAAGAGAGATAAATCTGTCAACAGTTCTTGCTATCGAAACAATGTACGGTAATAAAAGTATTTATCAGGGATTAACTTAAGCACAGTAAGATCCTGTCTTGGTTAACTTCTTGTTCTAATGGCATTTTCATTACTGGGACCGGAAAACGACATATTACTTAATGTTACTATTTTTAGACATGGTTTTATTTTTAAAATGTTTTTCCACACAGATACAGAAGTAACAATATTTTATCAAATGTTAAGATAAATAAAGTTGTAACCTCCCTATTATTTAATTTAATGTCAGTAATCTGACTCAGATTAAAGTTGCGTTATGTCCTCACAGAATACCTGTCTATTTAAACAATATAAGTTGCAATTGTCATGCAAGTCAGTAGTGTCTGTAAGTCATTCCTGACGCTACTAATTTTAGAAAGCAGGGAAAACCAAATTACTGCACCAATGCATCAAAAGGTGTGCAAATGAAAGATACGCTGTAAAAAAATATTATATGACGTCGTTGTTTTCGCTGATATTTTAATTTTGGAATAGGGAACAATGTAAAAAGAGGATTTGATGATGGTTAATTATAAAATTTAAAAAAAAGGGGGCGCCGTAGGCGCCCTACAACTCCTATTATAAAATATTTTGTGTACATTTAAGAAAGTTTAATATTTCGTATTTATCAAACAAGGACAAGTTAGTTGGGCTTTTGAAAAAGGTCGGCGCCGTAGGTGCCCTTAAAAAAAGTGCATTTTTTCAAAATAAATAGATTTCAGTTGAAAATTTCCGTCATTTTTGACGGGTGATACGCTATTAGTTTAATATTTCTTCAACCACATTCCCCGCATATTTCTATAAATAGATTCCTGCAATTATTCGACAAGCCCTATACCGCTCAAGCAAGGCAAAATAATGTGGAGATCGTTGTCTCTTGATGTTTCCATGCGCTTCCTCCAACGACCGCAACGGTCAATGGACTGATGATGATGATGATGATGATGACACCACAGAACAACGCGAGGTGAACACCGTTATTTTGAGAACCATCCGGCATCAATGCAAATTCCTACATCTCGCTGAAGTAAGTCTACTGAAGGCTATTATCATCCGTTACCATTATCATCTTATCAATTCTGACCACGGTGTTTGATTGTGTTGGTGCTAAGTCGGGTCACCTACGGGGTGAGGATCTTTGATCTTGAAAATGGCGCACTAAAGGATCTGCGACTTCCTGTGGAGACGGCGTATCCCATTACACAGCTTGCCGATCATCACGCATGCGTAGTCGTGGGGCGCTAAACACCGGAAATATGAGAGCAGACATGTCGTTGATTGTAATCGTGAATGTCACAAGCCGTCCACTGTTCTACAAACTACGGGATGTCTCGTGAGAAATCGTGCGGTTATCGTTTTAAACAGAGCATTGTTTGTACATGTAAATTTGCGTTTCGGAAATGTAAAATTATTGCCGACGTTACATTTCGATGGCCAAAATTGTGACTGTAATAATTGTAGATTGTCCCGATAAATCTTTTTTTCTATTGTCTTTTTTATATTAAAGTTTGGAAACTCTTCCTTTAAAAGATGTATTCAAGTTCAATTTTATGGTTGATAAGGTTATTTAAAAATTGTTTGCTACAGATAACTTAACTTAGATCGACTTTCTCGTTTACTTCTGAGATATTAATGTTTAATTCGCGTTTTTAAATACTTATTTCACGTCACTTTTAATAATAATTTTAATTAATAAATAAACAAATATATCAGATGACAGGAAACAAATCTTTTGCCTTGGAATACATCACGTGACATACATACATCATGTGACATACATACATTAGGTGACATACATACATCATATACCTTGGACATAATTCTTATTCTAGGTGGCCAAATGTAACCAAATTTCGATAGAAGGGTGTGAATGATTTATCGCGTGTTTTTCCGGTCCACATTCTGTAATACTGCCTACAAATAGAACCCGTTTTGGTTTTAATATTACAAGAGCGACTTTTACTATTTATTGTTTTTAACCACCTATTTAAATTCATTTGTAAAAATGTCAGCTTTTCCCTAAATTCTTTATCGTTATCAAAATATCAACATTCTAATGAATTTAAAAACTTACATGAATTTTACTCAGTGCTACATTCTCCTGTGTATGTTATCAATTTAGTGAATGTATCCTGCATAAATGATACGCAAAAAGACCTAACTTTGAGTTTGTGATAGGTTTCCCGGGAAATACTATTGGTGACTAGACGTGAAAGAATGTGTCACATATAACCGCAGGCATCCAGTCAATGCAGAAAGAGTTGAGACTTGTCGACCATGAGAAGAAAATCTCACAAAAAAGCAGACGTGGAAGTTCCGTTCTGCAAAACGTCGTAAGTTCATTGCCATTCCGCCAAAGGATTGCGTTTGCTTTATAATTTTGTCGTGGCAGATAGGGGAGATCTATACCAGGGCAAACTATAAGGGAGCAAGCTACAATACATAACACCTCTAGTTCAATGGCCCCTTTAAGCTGCGCGGCCGCGCGGATATCTGGCCGACGCCGCGCAGCAAATTTTGTACAATATTGAGCAAAATATGGATGCTACTCAACTTTGCACACGAGTTGTTTTTTTTTACTTTGCACACGGACCAACGAACCTCAGAGGGAACATTGCCTGGTTACCTCAGAGCTGGACACCGCAGTTATTGGGGTGTTACTGATGTCCTCTACGGTGCCCTACCATTAAATCTCCCAGCAGATTTAAGTTATTGACGGGGAAGAAACTATAGCTTACATATCGGATAACGCCATCATTATATCTGGTCTCAGCGATCGGTTGTGCCCAGAACACGTACGAACCTATAACAGCGATACAGATCACGTCACCTACATCCCTAGCTCATTGCAATGTTCTTGTCACACTATTGGTGTGGTAGCTACCTAAATGCTCTTGTCACACTATTGGTGTGGTAGCTACCTAAATACTCTTGTCACACTATTGGTGTGGTAGCTACCTAAATACTCTTGTCACACTATTGGTGTGGTAGCTACCTAAATGCTCTTGTCACACTATTGGTGTGGTAGCTACCTAAATACTCTTGTCACACTATTGGTGTGGTAGCTACCTAAATACTCTTGTCACACTATTGGTGTGGTAGCTACCTAAATGCTCTTGTCACACTATTGGTGTGGTAGCTACCTAAATACTCTTGTCACACTATTGGTGTGGTAGCTACCTAAATACTCTTGTCACACTATTGGTGTGGTAGCTACCTCAATGTTCTTGTCATACTATTGGTGTGGTAGCTACCTCAATGTTCTTGTCATACTATTGGTGTGGTAGCTACCTCAATGTTCTTGTCACACTATTGGTGTGGTAGCTACCTCAATGTTCTTGTCATACTATTGGTGTGGTAGCTACCTCAATGTTCTTGTCATACTATTGGTGTGGTAGCTACCTCAATGTTCTTGTCACACTATTGGTGTGGTAGCTACCTCAATGTTCTTGTCATACTATTGGTGTGGTAGCTACCTCAATGTTCTTGTCATACTATTGGGGTCGTAGCTACCTCTGCCGTGTGTGTGTTGGCTGATAATGATAGCTACCTTAGCAGTATAAAAGAATAATAAAATTTTTGTTATTCAAGTAGAATGAATAGATTTAAATTAATTAAGAGCAGGCTGAGCAGGTCTCTATCATTTCAAGTAACTGAAATAAAGGATCAAAAAGGAAAAAAAGAACAAAACAAAAAATATTAGTACGGGTGGGGTTCGAACCCACGCGGAAATAATTCCATTGGATCTTAAGTCCAACGCCTTAACCACTCGGCCACCATACTCCATACAAGGTATCCTCGGTGTAATCGACTCTATATTTTAAATCAAAGTAACGGGAACATGTTCTCTTCGAATGTCCGTATTTTAATATAACACAGGCCTATGGGTGAAAGACGTATCTTATATTTTATGTTACAGACGCCCCATCTATACAGAAGATTATTGTGGCTTTCACTTATCCGTGGTTTATGTTTAGTTTTGCGTTTTATTATAATTTTGAATATCGATAGCGTGTTGGTTTACCTGGCTTGTTCAGTAACCCATTTCTCACCATGATTGCCAGAAGGAAAGAGGGAGGATTTGTATGTGTCCGTTCAGGGCCGGCTTTAGGCATAGGCTAACTAGGAAGCCGCCTAGGGCCTCCGATTAGTATAATCATTAGTGGGGGCCTCGCACACGAATCTTTCCCCCTTTTTTTTTAATATTACATGTAGGGCCACCAAATTCACTTCGCCTAGGGCAGCGGTTCCCTGTTGGTCGCGATGGGTTTTCTGGGGGTCACCAACTATCGACTAAAAATATTCATATCATGCATATTTGCTCTATTTTGTACAAAAGATGATTGAAAATGACTTATTTACATTTCATGGGGGAAGCGGGTCACATGGCTTTATAAAAAGGGCTCGCCACCCAAAAAAGGTTGGTAAACATTGGCCTAGGGCCTCCAATTACCTTAGGCCGTGCCTGGTCCGTTTTTGCATATGACATATGACACAAGAAAAGGATATTTGTCGTATTGTATGTCTTTGCCCTTTCTTCTTCTATCCTCTAGTGTTTCTGGGTTTAATGATTTAACTAATGGTGTTATTATTGCCAATTTAAATATCCTCCAGTATTGAATCTTGCAACCCTTGAAGGTTAATACCAATTGGTGTTAACAAAATAATATATATATATATAATTTATTCAGAGACGATTAAAAAAAAATAATCCTCCCACTCGCACGCCATATTTCTTCATGTCTGCCAAGCTTTCCAAAGCGTTAGTGGTGTGCGTGTGTGTGTGTGTGGGGGGGGGGTGTTACCGTGTGCTGGGGAGAAAGAACGAAGAGCAGTGTTTTGTTGGCCATCCAAGTCATTGAAAAAAAGGGGGGGGGGAGAAGAGGGTTCTGCTCCTGGGAGTAATCTTTGAGACCCGCACACTCTGGAGATATAGTCTACAACAGTGCTTCTCAAAGTGGTGGTCAGCGGACCGGCGCCGGTCCGTGGGCCATCCGCCGCCGGTCCGCAGAAGTTGTCAAAAGAGGACGGAAAAAAAATGTTAGTACAGGGAAAAAAGTGCACCGGTCCCTGGTGCAATGGAAAAAATTCCTGCCGGTCCGCCATACTAAAAAGTTTGAGAAGCACTGGTCTACAACATTATCGAGCTCTCAGGAGACATTTATTATCAGCTGCAACCATTGGGATTGGTGCTAGTCATGTTTTTCATCTAATTCATGCACCGATCGACGAGAGTCGCGGGTTCGAGTCTCAGTGGAGGCATGGGCTTGTTTCTGTGGCTAAGGGTGCACATGAGTCCTCGCAGCTTTGATGGGTACCCGACGTTAGTTGGGTGGGGGGGGGGCAAATTAAAAAATGGTCTTAGCATCTACCCCTTGCGTGAGTGCCGTGAGAAACCCACGCTACGCCGCTGCCTCCAGGAACGTTTTAGAATAGATCCAAGTAAGTTAACAAACCTCTGCGTGACACTACCAGCACTCCCCTCCCCCACGCCATCACCAAAAAAAAACCAACAACCTCCACTGTTTTCTCTTCTCTGAAATTAACCTGAGATTGGAGAGCGGCGCTATAGAAATAATTCCGCTAAGAGACGGCACGCGCAGTTTGGCCCTCGTCGGATCATCGCCAGACGCTAGCCCCTTGGGCCACGAGACAGCCCTGCCACTAAATGATTTAGTCAGGACCGACGGTGGGGGAGGGGCTGATAGGCTTGTTTATATATTTGTGTACGCCAGGTGTCTAAACATTTATATGAGCTGTACATATTCAAATTGGGGTAATGAGGATTTGTATGTTTATTTAAAAAAAAATATCCTGATATTAAACGTGTCTCAAATTTGGGTTAAGTGCATGGTTTTACCATTGTGTTAAACGGTGTAACATGGCATGGCGTAGTAGATAGCAATTTTTAAAAATAAAAATGAGTTTGATTTTTTTAAAGACTCAGTTAATTATTTGTGTGTGTGTTCAAAATTTCGTATGCTTAAATTCAAAATGTGGGTTTTTCGCATGTTATCCATCTCCTTAAATTCACAAAATTAGAACAAAAATATTAGGATAGAAAATGTTCTACTGATGTATTCAACAGTACATCGGATTGTGTGCCGTAACACTAAATATCTGGTTGGTTAACAACAAAGTCCACGTTTCTACAGACAATATCCACCAAGGTCAAGGTCTGCATTATCTTCATTCCACCTTATGCTATCCAGGAGTTGGATACCGGCAAGATATTGGATATCGTCCATGATTTGCTGACAAACGAATCTTTGATTTGTTGTGTTCTGTCCTTGGGAACTTCAATCCCTCGTCACTGATGATCTCTTACAAACTTAACCTGAAAGAATGCAGACCCGGACCGCCAGTTGGAAAAAAGTGTGTTTGTGTGTGTGTGTGTGGGGGGGGGGATAAACGTTACTCTGATCCAGGCCAAAGGGAAAGGCCCATCTCACACTTTTATTTAAATGCCGATGTTGTGCGCAAATAAGGCGTGTGTGTGTGTATGCTCGCTCGTATCCTTGTGTCTGGGGCAGTCTGGTGCCCTAATATTTATGGTGACATGCCCCTCGCATGTTTGTTCTTGCATCAACATGGTTTATGTAGGCCTGACATATTGTTTTGTGGCGTCCTGTCAGGCCTTGCGTATACACTGTTTATTTATTTATTTAAATTTTTTTTAAAACCAGCCTTATTGCAGTACCACCCCACTTTTATTCCGAATTTTAGTTGACAAAAATCTGTCAAGGCCGGTAATGCCTGATACCAGTGCTTCTCAAAGTGGTGGTCCGCGGACCGATGCCGGTCCGTGGGCCATCCGCCGCCGGTCCTCAGAACTTCTAAAAAAAAAGAACAGAAAAATTGTCAGTGGAGGAAAAATAGTGCACCGGTTCCTAGTGCAATGGAGAAAATTCCTGCTTGTCCGCCACACTAAAAACTTTGAGAAGCACTGCCCTACACAACGAACCTCAAACATTGTACATACAATCAATAAATAAATAAATAAATATTTACATAGTAATTTTACTGAAATCATGATAACTCTGAGAAATTTACAAACAAAGTTTATAATAATTAACCTGAAATATCAATGACTTGAAAAAAATTAAATTCCACAGTAGATCACAGTCAAGAGGACATTTTGATAATATAAATCTAAATACAGTTTATTTGTATTTGTAATAAAAGCTCTTAAACTTTTTCTGTTTAGAAAAAAATATTTTAATAAAAACATTTGAATATTAAATATTTTTTAAAAAATTCATAATTGAAGAGTTCATGTACATTTAAATTTAAAGACTATTGTAAGGACCTCAGTTAACTTTCGAGAAATGTATAACATTTACAATGAAAAATTCGCGTAATCGTAGACGCTCCTGCTGTACTCTATACAGAAGATAATTATTGCACTCTACTCGTATCCATTGTTTATGTTAAGTCTTGAATTTTTTATTAGAATTTTTTATGTTGACAGTTTGTTTCTTTTCCTGGCTTGAAACGGCAACCCATTCAACGCCTGGTTGCCAGACGGGGTGTAGATTGGTGTTTGTTCTTGCGATTGGAACAAAAAAGTATTTTTATGCCTATGTCCAATGTTCCCTTTAAGCTGCGCGGGTGCGCGGCCGTGCAGAAATCTGACCGAGGCCGCGCAGCAGATTAGAGATACCGCGCAGAAAATTTTGTAAAATATTGCGCAAAAAATGGACGCTGTGCAACTTTGCACACGAATTTTTTTAAGTTTGCACACGGACCCTTGAATCTTAGAGGGAACATTGCCTATGTCCATCGCGTAATGTATTAGATTGTTGTTGTGTATTGTCTCCAAGTCAGACTTTAATACCTTATGTCAGGGGTGGGCAAACTTTTTGTACGGAGGGCCGCATTGAAAACTGTATTATTATAGGCGGGCCGCATATATATTTTGTCTACTTCAATTACCATTGGGGTCTAAATATGAATTAATGATAATAACCAAGTACTTGTCATTTTATTTCACATTCAAACTCTATGTTACACATATGCACTATATTTTAAAATACGAACTGAAACAGTTTCTAATTTGATAATAAAATTTTACTATTCATTATTATTTTAACAAAAGTTTATTGTTACTTGTCATATTAACTATGAAGATGTAGGAACATAATTTACATATAAGCTGACCATATAGACCATTATAATAAATGAGAAGTATGTAACTGTTATGGATAATCTTCTTGAACTGTTGAACCAGTTTACTGGTTGTGATTCGCATGACTGCATTCAAATTGCAGTCAACTAACATCGACCTGTTCTTAGCCTTGTTTATGTTCATGCAAGAAAAAGTTTGCTCACAGTTGTATGAGGACCCAAAGAGTGACAGGGCCTACTTTTTTTTACCAGTCAAAGCACGTGCTCCATCGGTTGTTAACTTTCTCTCTTGTTCCACACCGGCCCAGTTCTCTGAACACAGTTCTCAATAGCATTGAATAAATCCTGGTCTGTAGTTGTGTCTTTGAGTGGCTCAACACTTTGTAATTCTTCGGGCAGCTCAAAACGAGTGTTTATTACCCGTATAAATACCAACAATTGTGCTGTGTCCTGTAAATCGGTACTTTTGTCCCACGCTAGAGAACACCACACAAAGTCTTTGCTTGCATCTCGAAGTTGGTGCATCAAATTGACGCAAATTTTTTTCAACACGCCTGACTACAGTTCTTCTTGATAAAAGAAGGCTATAAAATGTTGCGTTCACATAATACTTGCTGCATCTGAAAAACATTCCTTGATGAACTCGCTGTCAAAAAAAGAAGACTTGTTTCGTTTTTCAATCTTATGGGACAGCACCAAATTGGCTTCGGTTGCAGCATCTTGTATTAAAGACAGTTTGGTGAAAACAGTTTGCTGCTTCTTTAAATTATTAACCAATTCCTGGCAATTCCTTTTTCTCTCTTCGTTCGTTAAATTGTGCCCGAAATCTTTTTAAGTTGTACTCCTTAAAGACGCTGATACACTCAAGGCACAGCAAGCAGACTGCTTAGCTGCCAACGCTCGTGAAGCAGTATTTAGCGGTCCATTTGTCATTAAAAAAACGACATTCGTCCTCAATCTTTCATTTTGGTCAGAACTTATTGTTAAATCAACGTCTATTCACTTTTAAATTACAATTTGTATAATTCCGCGGATATGTAAATCGTAAACAAAAGCCACTCCCGGTTGAACTGAAATGCAGATTCGAATAAGGATGTAAAAATTAATGACTAATGATCAATAATCAAATTTGTAGCCATAAACCTATTTAATATCCCTAGATTCGAATAAAATACTCGGAATAAAAATTTAAAAATATAGCTAAAATTCTAAAAAAAAAGAAAATGTACATCGACATAAGATCACAACATGGACATGCCTACGGGCCGCATAATATACTCTGGCGGGCCGCATGCGGCCCCAGGCCGTAGTTTTCCCATCCCTGCCTTATGTATTACTACTTTGCTCTTTGTTGTTCTATCCACTAGTGATTTCTAGATTAAGTGATTTAGCTGATGGTGTTGTTCTTGTGTTGTTACTAATTAATTAACGAGTAATAAATATTGTAACTGTTTTTGCTTGGTTTAGTTTATCTATGTTTTCTTTGGTAGATGGGTCCATACAGAATATGTATATTCTAGTACGGGTCAGACCAATGTAAGGTATCATTTAAGTTTTATTTTCTTATTAAATTTGCAAAAGTTTCTTTTTATGAAACCTAAAGTGTTGTTTTTAAATTATTTTAATTGACAAGGTAATCCCCCCAGCAATGGTTCGGTGGTCCATGTGCAAAGTGAAAAAAAACGTATTTGCACACCATCCATTTTTTGTGCAATATTTTACCAAATTTGCTGCGCGGTATTTCGAAATTGCTGCGCGGCGTCGGTGAGATATCTGCGCGGACGCGCACCCACGCAGCTTAAAGTGAACATTGACCACAGGATGATTTCTCATCAATTATTACTCCTAAGTACTTTGCATCTTTATTTTGGACTATTTGTTTTCCAAGAATGAAAAAGTTTTGCATTTATTTGCTTCTTTTTTAATATATTTTTTTTGTTACTCTTAATACTTTTTGGAGATCAGGACCATCAGGAGGAAAAGTGCACAAAATGTACAATGTGTGTTCTTGTACTGATGTAACTAATGGTATTCTGATAGAGCGTAACGTTCTACTCTTACAGCTAAATATATTCTGAGCCAGTTGAATATGATCTGATAGAACTCTCTATAATTCACTGATCTTGAAAAAAAAATGAAAAAAAGAAAGAGTGGAATAAAATCAGCAGTTGGAGAATACTTCCAGCATGGATCCTCTGAACGATATTATTCATCCCCCGCCATCCCCCCTCCCCGACAGCTATAAATACGTCTGAATATCTTCTATTTGTTTGAGGACGGAGGTTTAGACTCGAATTTACTTCAGCGGTGTTTTTCCAGGTACTTAACAAAAAGACATTACCGAGGCCTTGTTGAATTCAGTGCAAGAAACTGAGGACAATGACTTTCTGCAGTCGCCTGTCAATATTGGGGAAAGGGGGGGGGGAGGTTTGATGGGTAGGGCGGGAAAATAAAAACTTACTCCCCAGAACTCGTCCCGTTTGAGGTGCTATCGAATAAGTCGCCAGCGTCGGACGATTCTCCAGTCGCCCCCCCCCTCCCCACAAATGGCACGACCTTGTTTATTCAAGGTTATTATCATTCGACCGGCCTACTCACACAGGTGCACATGCACACAGGACAACAGGGGCGGCCTCAATATTGCGCAAGCTTTGGGCCAGTGTCATATAAACGCCTTTGGGGCGTCAGTTATAGTTTATGCCGTTTAGGCTCTCCGACCGTTGGGGGCCTCTCTGATGTGGGCGCCCCTCAGGCTTGGGGACTGCGGTGTGGTCGACCTATTCGCCACCCGCAAAGTCCGCCTCTGCCGACCGCTGGCGTGCCATTTAATGGTGTGGTTGAGCCCAGGGTTGCCAGATTATAATTTGGGTAAAAGGCCAAACTGACTGCCAAAAAAGGCCAAAAAAAGGCAAAACTTATGTTATATGAAAAATGTCAACAAAAATGACATCACGCACCTAGGGGGCGGGAGGGGGTCATAGATTTGTAGCCATGTATGACGAGGGGGAGGGTGTTTTTAAAGGACAGTGACGACATATTTGAAACGGTCTAGCTCTTGATTACGTGTGACGAAGTGGGAGGGGGTGAAATACATTGAAAAATCTGCAAAAATCGCGTGACGCCACTTATCTTATCTTATCTGTTTACAGACGTTCCTTCTATACAGAAGATTATTGCGTCCTACGCTTATCTATGGTTTGTGTTTAGTCCTGCATTTTTATTAGAGATTTAAATGTTGATAAAGTGCAAAATGGACGGCTCAAAACGGCTGAAAATTAGTTAACTATTTAAAATGAAGATAAAACCAGGAGAAAAAGGATAATAATTGTGTAAATTCCAATGTTCGTATGTATGGTTGTATTCACAAAATAAAAAGACTATGATACTAACATACAAATTTGAAAGAAAAGCTTCAGGTCATCCTTTTCCTCTAGACTACTATTTGCAGTATTATTATAAACTTTATCAGATGTCAAGTCATCAAGCATTCTTGGTGACATGACAAAGTTCTTACTGCATTTATTTGTAAACAAAAGCTCAGCCCTGCCTCTAACAATAGCGTCTAAAAGTGTGCGCCGAATATCTGGCTTTGTCTTAATAGCCTCTTCCTTAAACTTTAAAAAAACTTTTTAATATCTAACATACACGTAAGCTATCGAAAAAAAAGAAAATAATTAATAAGGTTATTGACTTATTGGCGAATTTTTAATTTTTTTATGTTTTTGTGTGATAAAGATTATTTTTATATATATTTTATATATTTTTATTTATTTTTTAAGAAAAAGGCCAAAAAAAGGCCAAAAGGCCAAAAAATATTTTTGAGGCCAAACCCTCTTAAAAAAGGCCAAATTTTGAGAATTTAGCCTTAAAAGGCCAATATGGCAACCCTGGTTGAGCCCAATGAGACCAGCAGGGCACTAACAACACAAACGAATGTTCCGCGTGCTGGCGGGTTAAATTAATGACCTGCCTGTCATTTAAGAGACATGTTGCGTCTGTTTTCAGCCGGCGTCGGCTTGCTATGACCCCACACAACACAGGGTCGAATGTGAAAGGTGGTCATTACACGGTAAGGCAATTAATTATAACAATTCTGCCTCTTGCCTGCAGCTCAGGGCGGGGGGTTATATGTGGGAGCTCTGCTCTATAAATAACCGAGTTTGTGAGGCGGGCGCTTTTTACACGCTTTTATTTAACTCACACTGTTTGTATGTTGTATCCGTCAAATCTTGTAACGTAAAATTAAACCACTTCTGATGGTCATGGAGATCTCAACATTTTACCACAACATTTTATCTTGGATGACAATGCATTGTATCAAAATTTCAGATTTCAACATTTTACCACAACATTTTATCTTGGATGACAATGCATTGTATCAAAATTTCAGATCGATCGAATGTACCGTAATTAAATAAATGCATTTTTAGTTTATCCTTCTATATAATCTGTATCCGTGATATTCTTGACTTTCACGTGAATGTCACTGGAGTTCACCACCAGCCATCGATGACGACATTGCAGGTGTTAAACAGCTCAGTAATTCGAAACTAAATCTAAATTGACATGATAATACAAGAGGAACAACTGGCATTTGTATAACCTAGTTGGCCGACGTGTTAGCTCAATGGATTTTCGACCTGGGGGTACTGGGTTCAATTTTGAGTTGGGGAAATTGTTTTTTTAAATACATAAATTTGTAATTAATAATCTATATTTTTGCCACTATCACATTTAAGTTCTATAGACTACGAAGTTTGACTAATTAAAATGAATTGATTATGTCAAAAAATTGATTAAAAAATTGTGTTACTAAAAGTAGAAAATAAAATATTTAAAAAATCTTTTTTTTAAAAGGACACTCTTTTATTTACATATAGAAAGTGCACTAAAAACATGAAAATAAAAAACTTTTGTCAATCCGTGAACCTATCACTGCACATAAAAGTGTGGGGCGCCCTCATCACAACTCATTTCTCTTTGCAACAATTATTTTGCATATAGATAAATATATCTAATTATTATGATAGTAGCATGTATATGATCAAAGTTGTGAAAATTTTAATGTTTATTAATATTCATACAAAATTGTATTTTTGTTTCGCAGCCTTGAACATGATAGCGAGTTTTGATGAGGGCCCCACACTTTTATGTGCAATGGATAGGTTCACGGATTTCACCTTTTATCATAGAGAGTTGTTTTATTTTATTCTTTTTAGTGCACTTTCTATATGTAAATAAAAGCGTGTACTTTAAAAAAAAAGATTTTTTAATATTTTATTTTCTACTTTTTAGTATCAACATTTTTTAAATCGATTTTTCGACCTTGCCAATTAAATTCAATTAGTTAAACTTCATTGTCAATAACTTAAATGTGATTAAAAAGATAGATTATTAATTGCACATTTATGTATTTAAAAAAACAACAAAAAAACAGTTCCCCCAACCGAAAATTAAACCAAGTACCTCCAGGTCAGCTCCATCACTCTAACAATTCGGCTAAGGAGGCCTGACAGATTATGTTTTTTTTTAAAACTTATAATAAAAACTCTTTACATTTCACGTCTGACGCCCACACATCTTTTTTTACCTCTATTTTTAAATCCCTTATATTAACTTCGCGGCCGTCTTATCATCTCATCGTCTCTGTCTTGGGCGGGCGGGCGGAAAAAGAAAAGTCGAAAATGACCCACTTCCAGTGATCCGATCGAGCTGAAATTTGGCACACGGACCCGACTCACTTAACAATGCAGTGTATCAAAATTTCAGATCGATCGATCGTACCGTAATTAAATTAATGCATTTTTAGTTTATCCTTATATGAGGTATGTAATTCAAATTCACTGTTTGTTATTGTTTTTTTTCCACGTGAAAGTTTGAGTTGACGCATTGAGGCGACCCATCGAAGCGACGGGGTGCTTTTGTTTACATTTTACGTGTCACGCTGAGCTCGGTCAAGCGAATCGGTGACCAGACTTTTCCCCTCTCCCCCTCCCACCCACCCCTCCCCCTAGGGTTATGAAGCAAACTTGAGTTAAGACAGATTCAGTCTGTAAATGTTTGAAAATAATCAATACTGTTAGTTATGTCTCATATATAAGGGATTTATAGTCAAAAACTTTGTTTTTACGGGTTTGTTTTATTTATACCAAACTCCTCATAAGCGCCCGCCCAACGTTTTATACCACGGTGATGTGTTCACGTGGTGAACTCATGGATGTCAACAAAGCAGGCGGGTACCGATGTATATATAAAGATAAACTACAAATTCATTAATTTAATTACGGTACATTCGATCGATCTGAAATTTTGATACAATGCATTGTCATCCAAGATCTATCTGTGGTAAAATTTTGAGATCTCTAGTACCACCAGAAGTGGTTTAATTTTACGTTTTAAGATTTGAAGGATGGATGGATACAACATACAAACAGTGTGAATTAAATAAAAGCGTGTAAAAATGCAATTTTTTTAGGGCGCCTACGGCGCCGACCTTTTTCAAAAGCCCAACTAACTTGTCCTTGTTTCATAAATACGAAATATTAAACTTTCTGAAATGTACACAAAGTATTTTATAATAGGGGTTGCAGGGCGTCTATGGCACCCCCTTTATTTTATGATTTTATAATTAACCATCATCTAATTCTCTTTTTTACAATGTTCCCTTTTCCAAAATTAAAATATGAGCGAAAACTATGACGTCATATAATAATTTTTTTTACAGCGCACATTTAATTTGCACACCTTTTGATGCTTTGGTGCAGTAATTTGGTTTTCCCTGCTTTCTAAAATTAGTAGCGTCAGGACAGACTGACTGACTTGCGTGACAATTGCAAATTATATAGTTTTATGGCTTTGCTGGTGTATGGAGGAGTGAGGTGTATGGAGGATTGAGGTGTATGGAGGAGTGAGGTGTATGGAGGAGTGGGATGAATGGAGGAGTGAGGTTTATGGAGGAGTGAGGTGGTAAGTGGAAGCACTCTGACATTTAAGAACTCCTTTAACTCTGAATGTCACACGGCCTGGGTTATGTTATATTGTGTTATATTGTGTTATATTGTGTTATATTGTGTTATATTGTGTTATATTGTGTTATATTGTGTTATATTGTGTTATATTGTGTTATATTGTGTTATATTGTGTTATATTGTGTTATATTGTGTTATATTGTGTTATATTGTGTTATATTGTGTTATATTGTGTTATATTGTGTTATATTGTGTTATATTGTGTTATATTGTGTTATATTGTGTTATATTGTGTTATATTGTGTTATATTGTGTTATATTGTGTTATATTGTGTTATATTGTGTTATATTGTGTTATATTGTGTTATATTGTGTTATATTGTGTTATATTGTGTTATATTGTGTTATATTGTGTTATATTGTGTTATATTGTGTTATATTGTGTTATATTGTGTTATATTGTGTTATATTGTGTTATATTGTGTTATTTATGTTTTGTTATGTTATATTGTGTTATGTTAAGTCTATCTGTGTACCGTGTAAAATTAATCAAGGTATAGAATTAGAACACCTTATCATGCATCGGGGGGCCTGGAGCAAACGTTTTAGCACCTTGTCGTCCATTATTGCAGTAGTTCCG
>CALYLW010000130.1:2322632-2567632 GCA_944989445.1 Ampullaceana balthica | reverse complement strand
TTATGCTGTTGCTAACCAACAATGAGTATTTCTTACCATTAATGCGACTTATGGTGCTGCATGGATTTGCAGATTTTTAAAAAGATTATTATTATTTTTTTTGTTTGTTTTTTGGATATGCAATTAATATGTAGATCAAAGGAGTCTGAAATAACTTTTTTTTAATAATGGAACAGTTGTCTGCGAGTCAGATTCAGTCATCAAAAGAGCCACATCTGGCTCGCGAGCCATGGTTTCCGTCAATCAAAAGAATAATGTCCCTACTATTTTCAGACCATAGTGGATCTCTAATATGTTTGTATTCATTTCAGTTTTAGAACAATTATTCTCAGTTGATCCAGTAATAGTTAAACATTTATTCTGAGTTGATCCAGTAATAATTACACAGCCTCGTAATGTCGCAAACAACTAAGTCGATTCCTCCTGCAGCTAAAACTTGAAACATTTCCGAATCTAAATCCAATGCTATCCAGTTAGCTATCTGGTTATCGGCATCGCTTTACTTGTATAAAAGCATGTGTCGCCAAAAGCGTTTACATTCTTTATTATTTCCAACAATGTTTTGATGAACTGGTGCCAAGAGTAGCGTCTTCATAAGTTTTCATCGTTTTATAATTTTTACCATTTTAAAACATAAACCATTTAATTTACGGCTCATAAATAAGATCGAATGTAAGAAATAATATATATTGTGAAGAGCGTAGAGCGATGTAATCATTGCTACATGCTACGAGTTTTAAAGAAATCCCCCAAATTTCTTTTTTTTAAAACACACCGTATCATCTTTAAAGGAAGGCAATGCTTTTAAATACTACCCACAATGCAATAGATATCAACACAGTATTTTCTTTTTTACCTTTCTTTGTGAGGAGTCAGCAGAAATGATAACTGGCATCGGTATATTTATATATATGTATTGGTTTGGGGGGGGGGTATTTTGTGCCCTAAACAATATTCTCGCACGGGGCACCCACCTCCATGGCCCCACCCTACGTAACACCACTTCAATACACATACGCAACTATAGAAAAGTTAATAGTGATAAAGAATCAAATCAACTGATGTGAGAGTTAATTAGGAATGTGCCGCATTGACACAAACTTACCTAAAGCTGTTTTATATTCAATATTCACACACAGAGGCGGATTAAATTTTAAAAAAATAAGCTGGAGAAATTAGACAGGGTCATAGAAGTTGAGCACCTTTCTTTAACAATTCAATGTTTATTATAAAATCCACACATGAAAAACCACTCATGAAAAGCTACACATCAAAAGCGACACTGGCTGACGAACTTCCTTCAAAGCTCCAATAATGAACACAGGTGGTGTGGCTTTCCCTGCGACATAACTTTATAAAAAAACAGCAGTTCTCAAAATATGTGTCCTGATCATTTTGACTGATCTCAAGACAATTTGACGGGGCCAACAAAAGTTAAACATAATTCCATAAATTTAAATTTACATAATATATAATTATTTGTCTTTAAAAACTTTAAGCAGAACAAGAAAATTTGCGTAACTAGGAATTTTTTTTTAAACGTGTGATCAATGGTATTGCAAGGGTTAGTACCAATTGAGGAAAGGGGGGGGGGAGATTTCAACGCCTCCTACGGAAATGCTAGTTAACGAAGCCAACTTACAGTCATAAGTCAACTCCTGTTTGAATATCACCTTACACAACACCATCTTCATGCGCCAGTAATTTCAATAAAATGCTTGAGAACCACTGCCCGTTCCTATTTTTCTAATTAAAACAGGATCTTGTTTTTATTGTAGCCATGAATATAAAAGAAATAGGCCATATCCTTATTGACACAAGTGATGCCCGTCACTGTTGCAAACGGCTATAAATAATCTCGAGCCAAAAACAACCTTAACTTGAAGCTATTTCTTTTTGTAAGGATGACACACGTCTAAGAACAGAGATTGGACAGACAATCGAAAAGATACTTCCTATCAAAATGAGACGTAAATGTAGAGAAAAAAATTGGTATTTAAATAAACGTATAAGCAATTTACGATTGGGCAAATATTTTGTAAAAGCAAAGGGATTTGATTTCCATTTAGAGATATAAGCTTTATGATTATATAACCCCCTTTCCTTTTTTTTTCAGTCCATGACGGACTATGGGCAAGTGAAGTAGCGTTCACAAGTTTTAATTAGCCGCCACTAACGAGCAAGGGATTGTGTGGCTAGCACAATGCCCCGGGGGCCATGCCAGCACCGAGAATGGAACCCGCGACACTCTTCTACCTCGGTTATGATGATAATAGTAACTTTATTTACTGTTCAAATAATGAATATAAGGACTACTAATAAAGCACCCAATTCAACTTGAACTTGATGATATAAAAGGTAAATCTCATCGGCAGTAACATATTTAACTCAACGCTGTAAAACAACAATTGGCGCGTGGTGAACAGAGAATTGGTAAAGGTCTAAGGAATAGACGATTACAAAAAGAAATATTTAACCCTCCAGCTACCCAATCATAAGATGGAACATAAAAAGTAAACCGTCAGTCAGCCAATCACGAGACGAAAAATGAAACATATGGACAAGTCTATCTATACATTGATCCTTTTACTGTCTGAACGTGATCTCTGTGAGATTTGAACAATTCTATGCGTGCATTTCTTTTCTATGTTTTAGGTAAGGCCATTATTGTACAATCTATTGTACAATTTATACAATCTGCACAAAATGTTGATATTATAATTTTATAGTCATCGGAGTTATTAAAGTGAGCATCGAAAACCAGAGCGCGGTGAGCAAGCGAGACAAGCTATACTAGAGACAGTCACAATCACAATAGAAAGCAAGGCAACTTATTATATATGACACAGATATATGCACACATATTACATATTACGTTTCATAATGGGTAAGCTGCATTAGTATAGTAGCAGTAAACACCTTCTTGTCTTTTCGTTTAATTATAAGAGAGGCTGTAAACAATGAGTGGTGTTATGTTGAGTAGAAACATGTCATTACTGACTATGTGTGTGCGTATTTTAAACTAAATACTAGTAGAATACACACCATGTTTTTTCCCCCAATACTGTCACGTGTGAATCGCGTGTTGGATGACGGAGAGATCACGTGAATGAAAGCGCGGGAAGAGATGGGGTATAAGGTTCGAGATTATTATCAGTGTTGGAGAATTGTTTGTGTCATGGCGGATGTGTCTGAGGACTCCACGTTGTATAACCTCAAATTATATATGTACTGTGCATAGTGTAGATATTAAAGTTGTTTTATTGAAACCAGTTCTTCAGAGGATTATTGTATGCAAGGTTATGTATTGAGAGAACGCCTACAAGATGTATTAATAAGTAAAACATCACAAAGATGTTACAAATTGGTCGGATAATGTGCATAATGTATTTACTAATGATTTTGTGTTTTTAAAAAATAATTTCTTAAAAGTTAACACACACAAAATTCATTTTTTTTTCTGTTTCTGTAAAGCTAGGCTTACACAATTTCTGGTAAATATGTTCAATGGAATTTAATTTGATAAGGTTTCCTAAAATTGCCATTACACAGTGTCTGGTATTACTAAACATTTTTTTTATAAAATGAGTAAATCTGTTTTAATCCGAGTCATTTAAAAGTTCAATGGAAATACGCTCCAAATCAATGACGAATAAAAAAGCCACGGAGTCTTTCTGTGTTTTTACAGTCTAGTGGAGTCATAAAAATGCAATATCATGTCATTGCACTTGATTATCCCTTTGGCACTAGTTCATTTGCGTTGGAATTGTAATCATGCAAGGGATCAGAGGAAAACATAAATTCATTGTCTGGTATGCAGTTCATAATAAGAACATTTATCTCTACACCAAACATATAAAATTAAATTACAAAAATGTTTTGACATTTATAGGTCATAGTCGCTGACTTCCGATGGTTGAACGAATATACAACAAAATCGTTCACTGGCTTCCATGGCTGAATATATGCACAGCAAAACCTTGCACTGACTTATGATTGTTGAACGGATATTAAAAAAAAACAACCAACCTTTCACTGACTTAAGGCTGAATGGTAATATCTGTACCAGACTATTTGAAAGAAATGATTGTAAAAGCCTTTCTTTAAAGAGCCTGGGCTATTTCTCAAGTCCCTCCTGAACATTTCCTGTGTTGGCGAATACAGGGAGAACTCAACCTGAGTGCGTTATTTCGAATGTTGCATCCAGTGGCCTTAACAACAGGTTGGCATCGGGGCAGTTGCCAAGGGCGCCAGCTCAAAAGGGCGCCACTAAATCTATTTTTTTTTAAAATGTATTTAAATAAATACAATCGGACCTCTCTAACCCTCTAAGGCCCAGTGGGTCATATATGACCCACCATACTAAAAAAATCTAAAAATTTACTTAAAGGCATTTTCTTATGGTATGATTACCACTAAAGCCCAGTGTTCCTTCTGTGGAACAAAAGGGAGTTAAAAATTTCATCTTAACATAGTTATTCTTTAGTGAATTCCCTTTTGCTAATGGCTACCCCCAAGGCTCTTTGTACTGAGAGACGACCACCTATATTTTATGAATCAGCTCTTTATCAGGAGGTAAGTTTTAAATTAATTTATTGTTTTAAATGACATTTAAATATGTTTGAAACACTTATGAATGCACATAAATATTAAATTTTTAATAATTTTGTAATGCTTTGCTTTATAAAACCATTGGGTCACGGGCTATCCACTGGGCGTTCGTGGTATGAATTTTTGTAGTGGTTGCCCCTGGTTACCGTTTGTTGCTAAGACTTTATTTGTTGCACTATAAATAATGTTATAGTGTCTTACTAATATGTTTAGTTATATTATTATTTAGTGTTATCATTTTAATCTGAAGATATTGTTTTTATGCATTATTATTATAAATAATCTGTTACATTAGTAATATTCCTTATGTAAAAAATAATGTTAGTACAATAGACAATAGTAATAGTAAATAGTAATAACAACAAAAGGGGAATTTTAGGACTAAACAGTAACTGTAACTAACTTAGTTACTAAACCTAAACATGAGTTATACTTTATAATACAAACAAAATTATTTTTCTATTTTTCAGAAAGCCTTTTTCATCAGAAGTATACCATACAAGACATGAGATAAATCTTATTTTGAAGCTATAAATTCAGATGAAAGTGATTAGGAGAATAATGACATTTCAACGCATGATAAACATGAAGACTACAACCCTAATAATGTTTGAGGAAAACAAAAACATTTATGATAAGAATGTTATTGTTTTATATGACATTGAACCACTCATCTCTACATCCTCCAAGTCTACCCGAGGAAAGAAGAATAAAGACCTATGAGTAACAAGCCTTTCAAGCGTTATTTCTGAATCATATAAATGCCTAAAAGGACATAAAATGTGAGAGAAGATCTGTTGTATCCCCTACAGATTGCCCAGTAAAGAAAAAGAACCTCCAACAACAACTTTGCCAGAATTAGAGATAGATGGTTACTCTAAATATCAATTTCCTATCACCAGTGATGAGCTTCAACAATGCAAAATGTGCAACCTAAAAACAAATAACTTATTATAAAAATGCAATTTGTATCTTTGTTTCACTTAACAGAGAAGCTATTTGAGGTTTATTTACCTGAAATTGTGTATTATAATCTGAATACAATTTTTTTTATTACATTTGTTGTTGTTTTTTTGGTGTGAATTATTGAGTGAAATTTATACCATTAAAGCCCAGTGGGTCACCCGTGGAACAAATTGCAAAAGTAGGTCAAGGTCACATGAAAAAAAAATCGAGCATGGATATCAATTTCTATACCCAAAGTATGCATGTATACCAAAGGAAATAATTTTCCAAGCACTAGAACATGGTCTGGGTTTTAGAGGGCTAATTCAAACTCAAAAGGACCCGAAAGTAAAATTCGACTTACGTAGTTTTTGAGTTAGGGAAAATGGCGTAGTAGGCGCCGATTAATCAAGGACAATGTAGATATTGAGAGGGACGCGGTTGTCGAGTGGCAGCGCACTAGACTGTCGTACCGATGGTCACGGGTTCGAATCCGTGTGAAGGCAAGGGTTTGTTCCCGGGGCATAGGGCGTCCCTGAGTCACCCCGCTCCGAATGGGTACCTAACACTACATATAGTTAGGCGGGTGGGTAATGCGTGGAACCCACAAAGCCGTGGCCTGTGATTGCTGCATCACTTGCCAACAGATCATCTGTCATGGTCTGTGGACGCAACTATCTTCTGCATAGAAGGAGCGTCTGTATAGATAAGATAAGATAGGTGGGGGAACAGCCATACCGGCTATTAGGCTTGACAGGAAAGAGAGGCGGTGCCTGATTTTTCATTTTGCAGAGGGCCAAAAGAAATATCTGGCTACAGCAGGACTACCTTCTGCTACACTTTTCCCTATCAAATTAAGGGAATGAGCCGTGCGAGTGCATAAGCAACATCTCACAAAGGATAGCCTGGACTCCTTTATACATGCCACTCGTATTTGCAGCGTTGTCCTGCGAATGTCCATGGCAATCTTGAATTTGAATGCCTTTTTCTTCCAATCAATATACATAATTTCCGTCGTCTGTATGTATGTATGTGTGGATGTAACGGATATGACGACATATAATATTTTTAGGTTATGTTAGGGGGCGCTACGATCGATTTTGTATAAAATATTAAATGACGTCATTGTTTTATGCTTATATTTTAATTTTTGAAAAGGGAACGATGTAAAAATAGGATTTGAGGATTTATAATTATTATGAAATACTTTGTGTACATTTCAGCAAGTGTAATATTTCGTATTTATCAAACACGGATAAGTTACTTATGTTAATTATGTATATTTGATTCCCGTTGTCTGTATGCATTGTATAAAAATATTATATGATGTCATTGTTTTATGCATATATTTTAATTTGTATGTATGTATGTGTGTATGTGTGTGTGTGCGTGTGCGTGTGGGTGTGCGTGTGCGTGTTGGTGTGCGTCATTGCTTTAGCTCATATTTTAATTTATAAGGATAATGGAACAATGTAAAAAGAGGATTATATAATTAAAAAAATTACTTTGTGTGCATTTCAGAAAGTTTAATATTTCGTATTTATGAAACAAGGACAATTCAGTTGGGCTTTTGAAAAAGGTCGGCGCCATAGGCGCCCTAAAAAAAGTGCATGTTTTTCAAAATAAATAGATTTCAGCTGAAAAGTTCCGTTATTTTTGACGGGTAAAAACTAGTTAATAATAATTTGGGCCATTTCCGACCCAGTGTGGTCATAGATTGTTAGGAAGTCTTATTATTTCTTTATACCTCACAGGCGGGAGACAGCGCTGGTACGAGAAACCAACGCTCCTACAGATATATGCGGATCAGCTCACCCACAACAAAGCATTTCCAGTGGAATTACCAGTCAACAATGATTACAATAACATCAAATATCAACCCCAGCATGGATTGATATCAGTTGCGTAACAATGGCTTGGCATTGGAGCAGTTGCCAAAGGGGCCGGCCTGTGCCAGTTCAAAAGGGCGCCACTTAATCTTTATTTTTCAATTTTTATTTAAACAAAGGGCACCAAAAATAAATTAGCCAAGGGCGTCAAAAACCCAGTTACGCCTATGATTGCTATCAAGAGAGCAGTTCAAAATGAGTGATTCACTGTCTAGGTTTAAAAAGCTATCAAGTTTCAAGGAAAAAAGAAATTTAAAACCTGGTTGGGGCTGTTAGATTCAAAGAGATATAAAAAGAAAAAGGGTTACATTCTTGGGTAAGGCAAGATATTGCAGAAACTGGTCTAGATAAAAAGTAGGTTACATTCTTGGGATAGGCTAGATATGGCTGAAACTGTAGTAGATTAAAAAAAAAGTAGGTTACATTCTTGGGATAGGCTAGATATTGCAGAAACTGGTATAGATAAAAATAAAAAAGTAGGTTACATTCTTGTGATAGAATAGATATTGCAGGAAACTTGGCTAGATAAGAAAATGTGTGTGTATGGGGGGGGGGTGGAATTGACATTGCAAGAAATAGGACATAGAAAATAAAATTAAGTCATTGACAAGACAGGATAGAGTCATTGTACAGATAATATGAATGTGGTTGGAAATGGGATAGGGGGGTGGGGCGTTAAATTCAGTTGGTGCGCACTAAATAAGTCAGTGTTAACATATTGATGACAAAACTGAGGGCGGGGGGAAGATATCAAAAATTGGCTAAATTTGACTAGCTATAGATATATCGTGTATGGAACAAAAATTGGGTAAATTTGACTAGCTATAGATATATCGTGTATGGAACAAAAATTGGGTAAATTTGACTAGCTATAGATATATCGTGTATGGAACAAAAATTGGGTAAATTTGACTAGCTATAGATATATCGTGTATGGAACAAAAATTGGAGTTAAATGCAAATGGAGATATATATTTTTTTTTCAAAAATATAAAATTAGGTCTACAACATTTAAAAAAAAAGAAGTAAATACAAAATAAATATAAAAAACAATAAATTTGCCATACAGAAGTATTATGTTTTTTAAAAAAGATCATTGAGATCATGACGAATCAACTTTTCATTAATTTTATTAAAGCTTGAAGGAAAACGTTTTAAAATATCCAATGGATATAAAAAAAATTAATACGATTTGTTTAAATCTAGAAAACAAAATTTGCTCCAGTTTTTTATGACCATTTTAAATGTTTAAATGTCCGGTGCGTAACTGTAAAATATGGGCGTTTTTTATGAGACTTTTGTTCATGTGTCTGTAGTTTTTTGGCCTAAGCATATTCAAGAGAAAGATAAGAATAAAACTGAATTTCTTTGATTTAGACATAATATTAAGAGGTGCAAGGGAGGACTTTTACAACGTTTTTAAATAAATTAAAATTCATGAGCACATGTAATTTATGAAATTCAATCAGGAAAATCACAATGAATTAGTTTCACCACCCTTCAATTCACGATACTCCATTGATATAAATGCTAAAAAAAATATCTTTAAAAAAAATTATTTAAAAAAACAACACAAACAAAACAACACAAAAACACTCACGCTACAATACATTACTGGTATCAGCTGCCGTTAACTTATCTTATTTCTGGTGACTTGGCGACAACTAATCGCTAAGATCTTACCGATATATCTTATGCTATCGTCAAAGATAAGTTAATGTATTTTGTTTAAAAGAAGATAAATCCACACCCTTCCATTGAACGCAGCCCACTTAACGTTAGTTGACTCATTGCTCAGACAAAGCATACTACAATCGGAAGAAAGCTTTAAACATTTAGGTAAAATTCAAAAGAAAATGAGACGAAAATTTTTACAATGTTTTATTTTATTGGGTTTCTTCAAAGTCATATATAACTTTGATACAGGCCTCAAATATAATGCTGGTGATTATTTTTCTTTCCATCAGCTTTGTCATTTTCGAGAGCGCCCGCTTCAGTCAATCATGTGTCCATTGTTTCTGAATTAAAGTGCGAGCCTTGAGTTTGCACATTTCAGCACAGCACATTCAAACATAGAAAGACTCTATCATAGTTCATCTTCAACTTCAAGTTGGGAACGATGTTTTGTTTTGATTGTAGCCAGTGCAGAAAATCCACATTCACAAAGATAAGATATTGCGAAGGGTAAAAGTATTTTAAAAACTTTTTGAGGAAATTCTGAGTACTCCAAAATTTCATCAAGCTCACTTTCTGATGCAATATATTAAAAGTAGTATCGATGGTCAGTTCAATGAATTGGTTTAAATTAATGTTGGTAGATTTAATGAGTCAATGTGTGCAAGAAACGGACTGGATAACAAACGAAAAATTCTGAATACTCAGATCACCAAAGTAGAAGTTACATTGATCCTGCATTGATTGAATATGGTCAGAAATCGAATTTATCAATAGTTGTTTATTGTTTTCAGCATTTTATGGTTTATCGTAAATTCGTACATTCGTACAATTGATCAAACATGTCAAAGTTACACTGATATATTATTGCTTTCCAAAGATGAAGGTTTTCTTAAAAAACAGACACTTTGTCACTGAGAGTAATTAAATGTGTCAGCTTTCCTTGCAGAGATGAATTACGTTTATCGAGTTCTTCAAAAATGACAGCCAAGTAAGCCAGCAACCCATCAGCATTTGTTCAAATGATCAACAAGCTTTGATATTTTTTTCCTCTGAGAAACTTTTTCACAGCATCGCGTAATTCAAAAAGTATATTATACAATCCCAGCTAACCAGGCTTTTTGGCCTGTGCAACTCGTATGTCCACAAAAAAATGCTGCTCTTAAACCATTTTCATTGACTTTGGTTGCCTGTCGTATGCATGGCGTCTGACTATCAAATTAATGTTTTAAGGGCAGAACGTATTCCAATGGTTTCTCCGAGCAGACGTTATGATTAGTTTTAAGATGTCTTTTGAGTTTTGCAGGTTTCATCGCTTCATTTGCAAGAATTGGCGAGCATATTACACACTGTGTTCTGGGTTGATCATTTGCTATGACGCACATAAACCCAAAGCGCGAATATTCTTCATCATACCGTCGTATGGCAGTTCGTATTTTTTCTACGGAACTGCATTTGATTCACACACATTTTGTGAGGATGAGTCTGAGGAGTCATCATTGTTGTCACTATATTCGGTTGTTTTCTTTATTAAAATATACCCATGTGTTTGATCACTCAATGAATTTATAACTTTAACAATTGTAATATTAATTTAAGGCAATTTACTCAAAGTTTTTAAAATTATTTCAGAATGTCAATACCCTATAGTCTTCTAGAATCTAGTGTGACGTCATGTTACTTCTGGTATAGCTAAAAGTTAACATAGAATCAAAACTTATTGTTTAACATCAAGTAATAAATTTAAAAAACGTAAAAAAAAACAAGTTTTTGACTATAAATCCTTTATGTACGAGAAATAACTAAAAGAATGTTCATTATAATACGCAGCGCAAGACCATCCAAAAATACAAAATTGCAATTGTGTCGTAAAACATGTTTAACATAATGCGCACCGATCAGGAATATGTTTATAAAAAGTGTTCTCAATAAAATACGCACCTTATTGCGCGACAGAAAGGTTGTTCAATATAATACGCACCGCGACACTCTATCTAAAAAAATAACATGTTACATAGGAATAAATAAAATAATCTAAAAATTCAATAATTTAATTGCGGTACATGCGATCGATCTGAAATTTTGATACGTAGTTTTTATCATCGCCACAAAACTGCCTGCTAAATTTCAGCTCGCTAGCTTACGAGGAAGTGGGTTACAAATCGATCCAAAGTTTGGCGACAAGCAAGCAATCAAGCAAGCAGACACCACGAGTTAATACAAAGGATTTTTTAAAAACCCGTAAAAAAACAAGTTTTTGACTATAAATCCTTTATGTACGAGGAGTAACTACAAACATGTTTATTATAATACGCAGCGCAAGACCATCCAAAAATACAAAATTGCAGTTGTGTCGTAAAACATGTTTAATATAATGCGCATCGATCAGGAATATGTTTATGAAAAGAGTTGTCAATAAAATACGCACCTTATTGCGCGACAGAAAGGTTGTTCAATATAATACGCACCGCGACGCTCTATCTAAAAAAAATAGCATGATACATAGGAAAAAAATAAAATAATCTAAAAAATAAATAATTTAATTACGGTACATGCGATCGATCTGAAATTTTGATACATTGTTTTTATCATCGGTACAAAACTGCCTGCAAAATTTCAGCTCGCTAGATTACTAGGAAGTGGGTTAAAAATTGATCAAAAGTTTTGGCGACAAGCAAGCAATCAAGGGCGCAAGCAGACACCACGAGTTAATATAAAGGATTTAAAAATAATAAATATATTAAAAAAGCGACAACATTTATAACGTTTCGTGTTTTTAAATGACCCCCTTTCCAGTCCATGACGGACTATGGGGCAAGTGATGTAGCGTTCACAAGTTTTAAGCCACCTCTAACGAGTAGGGGAATGTGTGGCCAGCACAATGCCCCAGGGGCCTTGCCAGTACCTAGGCTTGAACCCGCGACTCGGGATCTGCCTCGGATCGATAGTTCAGTGCGATCTCCGCGGACCACTAGTCCGCGGACCAAAGGTTGAGACCATTGCTTTAGAGTGAGATTGTGATACAGTTTGGGTTGCTATGGCAGACTTCAGTACACATTGGCTTCATTATAAATGTAAATAAAATTGATTCTGCCTTTTAAAATCAACTAGTTGGGGGACCCGGCGTGCACTATTTAAAAAATAGAAAACAGATTTAGAACAGAATTTCACACCTTTGGACCTAGGGTACTGAAATTTTGCATGGGACCCTCATTTGACCCGGGACAGGTATAAGGCTATGTTTCAACCCCAGGTGACCACCCCTAGGGTAACCTAACCCTATTCAGAGTCACCTTGATTTACTATTCTACATGTTTATTGATGCTAAGAAGTGTGAATTAAATAAAACTATTTATTGATGCTAAGAAGTGTGAATTAAATAAAACTATTTATTGTTGTTAAGAAGAATAAATTAAATTAATCTCTTTATTTCTCAAGATCGTATAACATTGAATGGGGGGATAAAATCTTAAACATTACCCGAAAAAAGACATTTGGTGCCCCCCGGCCCCGAAGAAATGGACATGGAGTTCAGTGTACTGCAGTATTTTAATAAAGGCGTTCACGTACTTTATAACCAAGTTTGGTCAAGAATCATTCATTTACACAGTAGCTAACGCTCAAACTAATATTTATATAGCTCATATAAGCAAAAAAAGCAACATAATGGGCCCCCTAATGGGGTTGAAACATAGCCTATGACCTGTTCCGGATCAAATGAGGGTCCCATGCAAAATTTCAGCACCTAAGTCCAACTGTGTGAAATTATATGGTTAACAAACAAACAAATAAACAAACTTTCATCTTTATATATTAGATTATTAATGAAACCCCTATCCCCTCTTAAACCCCAACCCCACCAAAAAAAAATTAATTAAAAAATGCGTACAGACTTTTTGTTGTAATTTTTTTTATTAAAGGGGAATAACTAGTAAATAAAGAAATGAGATTATTAAATCACTGGTTACTGTCTCTATCTGTGCTCCGAATAAATACTAAATGTTCAGACATTGAAAGTTGCATTGAAGTTTAAAGGGGCCGTCCATAAATTACGTCACGCACATAGGGGAGAGGGGGGTACACACATTTGTGACGAGGGGAAGAGAAAAATGTTTGAGAAAAATGACGTCACATCAAAAATCGCAACTTTAAATAAAAGTTCCAATTAAATATTTGATTTCTTATAATTTATTTTATGACGTTTTACATGGCTTCACGCGTGTCACGATTTTAAAGTGCAGCCTTACACTAAATACATACTTAAATGACGAAAATGTTATTTGAAACATGCTCTTTTTCAAATAGAAAATACAGCTTTTATTTTGTCAAAGCTTTGTGACGTTCTATTGGAGGTGAGTGGTCTAAATTTTTGTGACGACGCATGACGAGGGAGAGGGGGGGGGTTGAAAAATCGGCGAAAATCGCGTGACGTCATTTATTGACGGCCCCTAAGACAAACGGTATTTTCCCAATCATCAATCTGACCTGTCTTTGATCTGACCTTTCTTTGATCTGACCTTTCTTTGATCTGTGTGACTTTGCTGTGGTGGGCCGCCCAATCATCAATCTGACCTGTCTTTGATCTGTGTGACTTTTCTGTGGTGGGCCACCTAATCATCTATCTGACCTTTCTTTGATCTGTGTGACTTTGCTGTGGTGGGCCGCCCAATCATCAATCTGACCTTTATTTGATCTGTGTGACTTTGCAGTGGTGGGCCGCCCAATCATCTATCTGACCTTTCTTTGATCTGTGTGACTTTGCTGTGGTGGGCCGCCCAATCTTCTATCTGACCTTTCTTTGATCTGTGTGACTTTGCTGTGGTTGGCCACCCAACCATCAATCTGACCTGTCTTTGATCTGACCTGTCTTTGATATGACCTGTCTTTGATCTGACCTGTCTTTGATCTGACCTGTCTTTGATCTGACCTGTCTTTGATCTGTGTGACTTTGCTGTGGTGGGCCGACCAATCATCAATCTGACCTGTCTTTGATCTGACCTGTCTTTGATCTGACCTGTCTTTGATCTGACCTGTCTTTGATCTGACCTGTCTTTGATCTGACCTGTCTTTGAGCTGACCTGTCTTTGAGCTGACCTGTCTTTGATCTGTGTGACTTTGCTGTGGTGGGCCGCCCAATCATCAATCTGACCTGTCTTTGATCTGACCTGTCTTTGATCTGACCTGTCTTTGATCTGACCTGTCTTTGATCTTACCTGTCTTTGATCTGACCTGTCTGTGATCTGTGTGACTTTGCTGTGGTGGGCCGCCCATGTCATGTTCTTTTTTGTTAAAGTATGTATGTTTTTTTAAAATATATATTCTTAGCTAGTGAGTTTTGTCCATAACTCTTATGTGAAATGCGGTTAGCCCTGCCCCTGTAAGGTATTCCACATTTTATACTTACACGTTTTGCGTTTCATTCATAAATGTATTAGTATTCTCTATTTACTGCATAAAAGAGATTACACAAACATTTTTTTTTAAAAATCCCCAAAGCTTGAAGACATTTTAAAAACGTGCATTGTTTGATACTTAAAATACTTTGATACTTTTATATTTAAAACAATATCCCTCTTTTTTAAAAAGAAATTAATATGACAAATTTGATACATGACCCTCTTGCTAAATGTTGATTTTGTCTTCTTGCAATTTGTTAGCTCAATCTAGCCGCTTTCATGGCTATATCATTGATATTATGTACCATCACATCCAAACAAGTTCTACCGCACTATTTTATTGGCGAATGTAGATTTAATATAAATATTTTTTTATTTTTTATTTTTAGGAACCAATCACTGTCAAAATGTTGCCACATGACCTGACAACTGATTTTTATATAAATTTTTACTGAGCGCCACTTCTATTGCCAATTTAGCATCGTGGACCTGCTCTTTAGCCTCGTAAAGGGGTAATAGCTAAATAATCAATCAATGCATCATCATCATTGTTTCCATTTAATTTATTGTGAAACACAAGGCCTAGGCTAAGGCTAAACCTTCCTGTTTACACCATCTCTTGCCAATATTCCCAGATCTTTCCTATATTCTCTGTAGAGAGAAATCTTTACAGAGGTAGCATTCCTTTGGGAATATAAATAGTTTTTAATAAACTAACCCATGAGAACCAATTGTTTATTATACTCCCTTCCTCTTATTCCTTAGTAAATAGATAACATGTCAACAGGGTATGAGTTAGCCTGACAGGACGTAACAAAACAGCGAACGTTTCAGCAAAGAGCCTTCCTCGACGAACAAAAAAGGTACACAAATAAAACGAATATAAAGAAATAAGAATATAAAAAACAAAAACTTAGCTGCGGTGAAATCCGAAGAGTCAATCATATATTCTTATTTCTTTATATTGAGTACTCTTATAACGTCCACAAAAAAGCAAGGCATAGGATTATGACGCAGCTGCAGTCACACATTTTCATCCCTCATAAGGTGTAACCTGCATTAGTAGCGGTGTTTAAAAATTTAGTATCCTATTTCTTTAATTTTAAGAGGAAGCGATCACTATAGATAATGTGTGTCAAAAGTCTGGCCCACGGGCCAAAACCGGCCCACGAAGCAATTTTATCTGGCCCGCGGCATCATCTGAAACAAAGGATTGACTGGCGTATTATTTCTGTACCACATTATATTTATAAGCAATGTCAAAATTTTGAAATGTTTTGAGTACATCAAAAGATTGCAAAAATCAATAACGTGTAACTTTGTTAACAACGTGGAAATAGATTTTTTTTAAAACCCGATTAAGTTATGTGCTGTTAAGTGTACGAAATTCATTGACAGCCCACGGTAAAAATCTATACGTCATTTTGATTTTAAAAATTCGTCGACTCTGAAGCGGAAACAAATATGGTGTATGGCGGTTTTTTTTTCGTATCTCAATTTTTGAAACAACATTTTCGGCTTAGTTATATTCAACACATTTTGTTTACTTTTAAGTACGTCGTTCAGAAGACACACTTTTATCTCATAACTTTGCCATTATTTATCCAATTTTAATCATTTCTATATTATTGATTACAGACACTCCTTGCATACGGAAAGTTATTAAATTGTGTCTAATTATTCTAATGATTGATTGATTGAATTAATTAATAAAACTTTTATTATTTACAAAGTCTCAAAAATCGCTATTAAATTGTGATCGTTTTGTCTCATTGTAACACCATGGTCTTATAGATTAAAAAAAAATTATAGAAGACCAGTAACTCAGTAAATCTTTATCTAATATTTTTAAAAAAACGTTAAGATTTATAACTTCTGTAAATAACGTTATTGTAGGATCGGCAAAATAAAATTTAAAAAGAAATAATGGGACATATTTTATAAAAATGATTAAAAATGTATAATCTTTCGCCAATTTGGTCATTTTGTCAAAAAATGTTAAAATTTCAGGTGTAAATTCATTCTGAAAATATAAAAAATCTACTGATCTATATTATGCATGTATTTGCGTTATATTGATCGTGAAGTTTATATTATTTAGACATTTTAATTCCCATTTTAGAATGGAGAACGCAAGTAAAAAAATGGAAAGTTGATGACGAAACGCAACGCTTCGAAAAAAAGTGGAAATATGAGGGTTTCCCCCCATTGAACGACATAATAAGTGTATGTGTTTGATTTGTTTGGAGTGTGTGGCTGTTTTAAGAAATTCATTATAAAGAGGCACTACATGATAAAACATGTTAACTATGACAATCTGAATGAAACTGAATGAACTGAGAAGCTGAAGCAACTGGAAGCTGGATTAACCCCACAGCAAGGCTTATTTTCAAGAATCGGTCAGGCTAATGAAAATTCCCCAAAGCAAGTTATGAGGAGGCAATACTGATAGCGAAACACAGCAAATCATTTACTGATGACGAGTTTTGTAAAATAATGCATGCTGAAAATTGTTGAAAATATTTGTCCCGAGAAAAACCAGGAGTTTGCGAATGTTTGCCTGTCACGCAACACTGTGGTTCGCAGAATTGAGCCAGTGATAAAAGCTATAAGCTCTATTCGCTCTAAGGCCCTGTTTCCAGAAGCGTAACTGGGTTTTACGTGCCCTTGGCTAATTTATTTGTGTATTTTTTTGGTGCCCTTGAAAAATGGATATTTAAAAATTCCAAAATATAGGAAAATACTAAATTTGAATAAATTAAAGGATTAGCCATCGGCACCCTTGGCAATTGCCCCGATGCCAAGTCGTTGTTACGCCTCTGCTTGTTTCACCGGCAGTTTCAGCAGTTTCTTTTTGACATCTAGGGAAAATTGGGAGAATACGGAGATGTTTTATCACAATGATGTAAGATGACTGAGTCGGGGGACAGCACTTCAGCGCTTCTCCGCACTTGAAAAAGAAATCTGGCTATTCATGGAAGATAAGGAACAACCGATTCCAGAACTATCTGATACTGTTTTGCTGGCAGATTTTGCATTTTTAGTTGAATTTTAACAGGAACCGTTTGGGGACGAGAATAATTTACTCTCACCTGTGTGATATCATACGTATCAAACAAATGGCATTGAGCATGCCCTCGCATATTTACTGCTGTGAAGATCTCAATTTCCCCTTTACATAAAAATTTTGCAATAAAAACTTCTCAACCTATGTCATTTTAGTTTTTTGTTTTAATCCGGCCACCGAGTATCTTTACTTCAAGGAATTTGGCCCACCATGCAAAACGTTTGGACGCCCCTGCTACAGATGGTATGCGTTTGTGCTGGTTGATGATAATAGAAAATATACGCTACTGGATATAATGTAGACTGCACATACTGAAATCTTTCAATATGTCGTCTACTGGACACACTAATGATTGTGTTTTTTTCCCTTAAATTCTGACACAAATAAGTTTCCTTTTCTATTTTGTTGCATTCAAAGATAAAATCTTTTCTTATCTGTAGGATGCTCCTTCTATACAGAAGATAATTGCGTCCTACCTTCCGCTAAGAATGTATTGCCAAGTGACGCAGCGTTGAAATGCCACGGCTACAAGGGTCCACGCAATTTCCCAGCAGCCTTTGTTTCCCTAACAAGTGTTAGGAGCTGGGTGGACGTAGGGACACCCTTGGCCCCGGGAACAATTGTCTGCCTTCCCGGAGATTCGAACTGTTACCATCGCTACACTAGCCGGTGCCCCACAACTGCTGGTAAATACGTTTAGTTGAAGTCACATAATACTTTTTTGTTAGAAGTACAAGAGCTGTAATTAAATATACTGCTCGTGTAATTTTAGTAGTTATAAATTAGTAATTGTGTGTTTAATGATGTGTACATTCATTTAACCAAATATGTCCACCCATTGATAGAAAAGGAGAGAGATTTAGCACACAACCATTATTGGCATAACAAACGTTTTGCTAACTCAAGCATAACCAGTTTGATAACTTTTCCCAAAATGGCCATTGGTTAGTATCTGGTATGGCCAAGTTTGGTGAGATTTCCAAAAATGGCAAGTGGTCTGTGTATGGTATTGCTAAATTTTGTATCCAATTAGTTAAACCTGTTTTAATCCGAGTCATTGTATAAAAACCAATTACAAAGTTCAATGGAAATCAGCTTCGTGTCGATGGCGAATATAAAACCCAATGAGAATTTCTGTGTTGCCCCATTGAGTGGAGTCATAAAAATGCAATATCAATTAATTAACTTCGTTTGTCTGTTCAGTGCGAGATAATTTTTATTTGTTGCTTTAATCACGCAAAAGGTGATAAGAAATATCGATTTTTTAACCGTCCGATCTGCAGCCAAAAAATAAGCTGATCTAATTATGAAACCAATATTTTATAAAGTTCCTAAAAGTTTATATTTTTTTTTAAAATATTGAATTGTAAATTTTTGTTTCCAGCTTTAGCCTCTCCATTACTGTCTTTATGTAGTTGAACAAACAGACCACAAACCTCTGAGTATAGCATATGCAGTGGCGTAGCGAGGGGGGCAAGGGGGGCAAATGCCCTGGGCGGCACTTTGTCAGGGGAGGAAAATTCCTAGTCGTTAATTAGTTTTTAACTATGAAATTTTTATAAGAAATTTGAGCTTTTTATCGAAACAAGAGAAAAGCCAATAATAAATTAATTTAAAAAATAATTAAAGGAACTATCCTACAGCATTTGAACGTTTCAACTGCAAAAACTTCAAACTTTTTATTGAATATAAATTATTCTGATACACATGCTACTCTACTGAAAAAAACAGAGGCTGAAGTAGTGCGATCAAATGACGATACTGATGTGGTGGCAACTTAATTATATATTAAAATTTGACAGATACTCCTGTCGTAAAAGAAAAACTTACTACACCCTATCAATTTGAAACATAGGCCAATCGAATGCCCCGAGCGGCACATTGTTGGGGTGGGGGTAGGGGGGCACATTCCTCGTTGTTAGTTAGCTTCTAAAAAGGAAAAACGTTAAAATAAACATTAATAAAAAGAAAGACTAGATGCCAAAAGAAAAAGAAATGAAGAAACTATGTCAAAATTTTTAACGATCTAATGCAAAAACTTCAAACGCCATTGTGAATCTAAAGTCCTCTGATACTAATGCTGCTGGGTTGATAAGACTTACAATAAGGTGCTAGCACAAATAATTGATTAAAATTTGATAATAACGTAACTGAACTACTGGGAAAAAATTGTCGGTGTACTTATATTGTTTATTTTTCTAAAGCATTATTACTTTAATTTAAATGTCTTTTGTTTTGTGGCATCAATAAAAATAATGAACAAAATTGCTAATTTAATGGAATTAGAACTTGGCACGCATAAATACAAAAGTAGCCACTCATAAACGAGTTCTCAATATGAACAAAGTTTTTTGCAATTGAGAGAAATCAGAAATCGGTTAAAAAAGAATAGACTAGTAAGAAAGAACAACAATAAGTTGTAAAAAAAAACAAAGTGGCTAGATGTTCTTGTTAGAATGTTTGACATTATTAAACTCTTGCAAAATTGTTGCAAATAAAGACTATATTCTGGGACAGATGAATTTTTTGCATAGTACGATCGAGCACTCCGAGAACATCGTGGGAAAAGGGTAAACAACTTGCCATCTAAAATTCTAACAGAGCTTATAGCAATTTTTGGAAATATAGTTCGCGAAAAATCATCTTTCTTCGGGAACAAGATACCAAATATTGTTCCATCGTGTTCGATAGCTCTTCATATATTTCACATAAGGATCAAACAGTCAATTTGTGTGATATGTAACTATTGAAACAAAAATTACTTAGAATCTTTTAAAGATTTCATTATAACAAAAATGAATCTCCTTACGGTTTACGACATTTCTGAAATGATTTTAAGTAAACGATGATCTTAAGATAATAGACTGCAGAGGCCCAGCCTCTTTGTGGCTGTAAAGTATACAGGAATTTAAGGAAGAAGCACAAAAATACAATCTTACTGTCAAATCTCGCTCAAACAGTTCATTAAACCTAATTTGTTTACATGCCGCTCCAACTGAAACGAACTCTATAACTATTTTAGTACACTAGAAAGTTGCGATGCATTCTTTTCCATGTCCATACACGTATTGGAATATCTCACTGCTTCTACAAGCAAGGCGTTAAACAGACTTAAGGATAGAAACTAGTGAATATACAATAGAGCCATTTTAGGTTATTGTGAGAGCTATAGAAGAACTTATAGAGGCAGAAAAAAAGCTCAACACACTAACAGGCGAAGTAACTTTGATAACCACAATGAAATCTTTTTATTTTCTAAGTTATGTCATAAAACTTATAAAAGATGCCCAAAATTATTTACGAACTCATAGTGCTTAAAATGCTTTGCAGAGGCTGCTCACAGAGAAACGAATGGAATACTTAAAGAATGCTTTGACATTTTATACAATTTTATGACGAAACCTCATACTTTTAATCGAAACTTCCAATTAAAAGAAAACGAGAGAGCAAATGTTTGGTGATCGAAGCGAATATGTATGTATCCAAGCTATGTAGAAAAACAGCTGAGAAGAGATGTGTATTCTTCATAAGATGAGATTGCTTTTAAATTCGTGTGAGGTTTCGGCATCAATATCAATATATATAACTAGGTTGTGCTGCGGCGCCCACTTTTTAGGGCACCTACGGCGCCCACCTTTTTCAAAAGACCAAGTAACTTGTCCTTGTATGATAAATACGTAATATTAAACTTCCTGAAATGTACACAAAGTATTTTATAATAGGGGCTGTAGGGCGCCTACGGCACCCACTTTTATTTTGGGGTCAAAAGCGTAAGCAAGTTATCCTTGTTTTAGTAGCGTCACGGACAGGACAGACGCGACGTGCAGTAAAAAAATCGTGTGGTGATTAGCGCTGTAAAAAAATGTTATATAAATATTTTGTGTACATTTCAAGAATATTTCGTATTTATCATACACTAATTTTAGAAAGCAGCGCACCAAATTGCTGCACAAAAAAAAACTCTTTGAGTCAGTTAGCACTGTTTGAGTCTATGTTTAAAAACAAAGCAGAGTGATGTCCCTTAGCGTTAGGCATCAGTGATAATTGAGCGTAAATTTATATAACTAGTTTGTGCTGCGGCGCCCCATATTTTTAAGGGCGCTTACGGCGCCCACCTTTTTCAAAAGCCCAAATAACTTTTCCTTGTATGATAAATACGTAATATTAAAATTTCTTATATGTACACAAAGTATTTTATAATAGTTTTTTTTTAATTTTATTTTTTTATGCCAAAAGCCCAAGTAACTTATCCTTGTATGATAAATACGAAATATTCCTGAAATGTACACAAAGTATGTATATAATATAGGTTGTGCTGCGGCGCCCACTTTTATTTAGGGTGCCTAAGGCGCCCACTTTTTTAAAAAGCCCAAGTAACTTATCCTTGTATGATAAATACGAAATTATCCTGAAAATTAATCAAAGTATTTATATAATAATTTTTACAGTGCTAATCACCACACGATTTTTTAACTAATTTTAGAAAGCAGTGCACCAAATTACTGCACCAAAAAATAACTATTTGAGTCAATCAGCACTGCTTACAACACAAAATTTTAAAAAAGCAGAGTGATGTCCCTTAGCGTTAGGCATCAGCGATAATTGAGCGTAAATATATAATATATTCCCGTCGTCTGTATGGTTGTAATAATGTAATGCTGTTTCTAATTTTAGAAAGCAGCGCACCAAATTACTGCACCAAAAATAACACTTTTCGAACGTTCCGCATAAAATTGTTCAATATGATAATAAATGAATAAAATAAAAATAAATTAAATAAATGAAAGTTCTGTATTTCGTTATTTTTTAATCTGATGTGTATTTATTTTGAAAACTTCCGTCATTTTTTACGGGTGATACACTAGTTTATATAGAATTTAGAAAACATATGTTATTTTCGTACAACATAGGCTTTGAAATTCTAGACTTTGAAATTTTCCTTCAAATAGAGTATTCATAATATCTCAAAGGAAATTGTCAAGTGAAGAATAGTTTAACCCAACGGGTGAAAAAATGATTTAATGAACTCAAGACCAGTTCATTTATACAAGTTTATTAAGATATTGAGGCTCGAAGTTACCCTGCCTAAAATAATACAATTTATTCGAACATTGCTTTAAATTATGCAAGGTTTTAAAATAGCTTCTCTAAAATGAAGTTTATGAAAAAATTTAATTGCGATCAGTAACGAATACATCAAAATTGTCTAATCTATAACTATTTCGACTATTGAGCATGGCATGGCTGAAAATATTGACACATGAAGATTGCGCCATTGGAAAACACAGAAAACTTCAATTGTATTCAAGAAATGAAGCTTTTCTTTTTATTTCTAACACAAAAATATATAGAATACTAATTATTACTTTCTAATTAAAAAATATCTATACTTATAGCGTTAACATTTTTTCGGGGAGGGGGCGGCAAATTTTGGGTTCTGCCCCCTGGCGGCGCATACCTATGCTAGGCGTAAGATCTGCACCGGATTTTTTAAAACAAATGATGTGAAGCATACATTTCTGAAGGAAATAAGCTTCCCTGGGGAACGTTGGAAAATTCCCAGTCTGTATATACACGAAACAGTAATCACTCGGAATGCGCTCTCTTGAAGCAATTGCTTGTAGGTTATGAATCAGCAAACGATAAATCCAAGGAAGGAAACTCTGGTACGCTTTAATGTTGTATTATAATAAAAATGTTTTTTATAGATGTTTCAGAGTTAATATGTTCAGTCGTGTAAATGTTGTGTCAGCAACTTCCCGCAACCCCCCCCCCTCACTAACACACAAAACACCTCATTACCGGACTGTGTTTTTGTTATTAGGAATGTCCATTAGAGCTATGCAAGCACTGTTTGTTCTCAGCTATATGATAATCTTGCTCTGATCTACGTATTTGTCATTTGTAAAAGTTGGTAGATGTTTTGATTATCTGTAAAAGTCGATACAGATGTTTTGGGAGGGAAAAGTCGACATGCGTCTTTTTTATTTGTTAACGCCGATTCACGTGTATTTGTTATTTGTAAAAGTCGATAGAGGTTTTTTTTAAAAATTAAAAAACAAACAAACAACAGACAACTGAAACATTGCTATTAAATTAGCAAATATCCATCAAGCAATATAATGTAAGTGGAAATTTAGTATGATTAATTTTAGTTTAGATATTTATGATTGACCGACCTTATGTGCTTGCTTATAAATTTTAAACAAATTAAAGCCTTACATAGTGTACCATTCGGAGTGGTTCAATTATTTTCTATTTTATTTATACTTTTCTAGAACATTTTATGATGCATTTTATGTCCAAAAGCCTTTATTTTTTTTAAACTTAGTTAAATAAGCCACATTCTAAAATTGTATCAACTTAATATCAGTTTTATTTTGAATAGGGTCTTCTATTTTCGTTATTAAAAAAAAATTAAGTAGACAAATTAGTTGTCACAAGATTTTAAAAAGTAAATTGGGATAGCAAAAGTTTTTAATTTCTATATAAAAGTTTAACAATCCTGTAGACTTGGTTGGCGTACCGATGGTCACAGTTAACGAATCTCCGTGAAGGCAAGGATTTGTTCTTGGAGCTAAGAAAGGGCGTCCCTGAGTCCACCCAGCTTAGAAAGGTACCTGACACTAGATGGGGAAACTAAGGGGGCTGGGAATAACATGGAGCACTCTACCCTCGAACGCTGCGTCACTTGCCGACAGACAGACATGGTCGGTGGACAAAATGATCTTTTGTATAGATAAGACAAGACGATAAAATTCAATTGCTCTACCGACCGCATCTTACCATTGCTAAAGTACATAAATAGTGTATTGGATACCCATTGAGCTTGTATTATTAACACTAGTCTTATTTATTTTACCAACTGGTTATTAGCCGAATTTTAAAAAAGGCTAATTGCTGGGTACGAGTGTAAGTTACAAATTTTAATGTCAAGTTAAAGACAAAAAGGTATCACTATACGATTTTAAAAAATGGTTTTCTTATTGTGTATCACAATAAACAAAACTGTGACTCTTTCTCATGTCATGGTTCTCAAATTTTTAAGCTATTAAAGTTATATTTTATGTATTTCACATCTCTTTTGTCGGTTCACACTTCTCACTTCCGTTTTCTCCATTTACTTTAAGTCATATATTATTAAAAATATCAATTTAGCTTTTATATCTTATAATTTTGGAATTTAAACAGAAATTTAAAAAAAAAGAATATATATTGAGAGTAAATACAGCAAAGTACCTGCGGCTGTACTGAGATCACTACGTATAAAAGTATTAGCAAACACAAACCAGATGAATATTAAAATAGAATGCATTTCAATTAACAAACAAAACACAATTGAGCCACAGGCGGCACACAAAAGTAAATTTTATGTGTCAAAGACATAGCCAGATTTTCAGTTTATAAAGATTAGAATATCGCCGTCGCCACCGACCACATACAAACATACAAAAATTCACAATGACTGATTTGTGCTTGTGAACCATACAGAGCTTATCAAACAACTACTCAACACGGCATCGGAAAGCTCCGCCAACGTCATTCGAGACCATTGACGCGACTGTTCTGTACCCGCTAGGTGGCGCTTGTGTCACGTGCAATCCACGTGTAGTTCACGGGACGGTAATTTGTATAAAAGCCGAGGACAGCGCAAACGAAGGGAACGAGACTTTTGACAAGACAACCCAGCAAATCAAGGTCTGGAAGCAGAACAATAAACGACAATCAGGCAGCGATTTCTACGATCTTCAAGTACGTTCATCACTGCGAGATGTCTGCACAGAAACTCATCCTTCTGCTGGTGCTTGGTCTCGGGGTGTGGACCACTCTTGTGTCATCTCTGGTAAGTTATACAACTCGGGGCGTGGACCAGTCTTGTGTCATCTCTGGTAAGTTATACAACTCGGGGCGTGGACCACTCTTGTGTCATCTCTGATAAGTTATACAGCTCGGGGCGTGGACCACTCTTATGTCAACTCCTGGTAAGTTATACAGCTCGGGGCGTGGACCACTCTTGTGTCATCTCTGATAAGTTATACAGCTCGGGGCGTGGACCACGTTTGTATAATCTGTGGTAAGTTCCACAAACTGTTATAGATTTCAGTACATTTCTACATTTCTTACCAAAAAAAAATACTTCATAGCTCCTCTAGGAAAGAGGAAAAAAACGCACACAAAAAAAAACGAAATAAATAAGAGGTTAAAAAAGAGGATTTTTTAAAACCACGTTTTTATAAGTGGTCTAAAAAGAATAAAATAATTTAAAACTTATAAGTTCAAGTACGTTGATTTAATATGACTAAAAACGTGGGGTGGGCGCTCATAAAGGTTTTACATTTGCAGTTCACCCATTCTCTCACTTATAGATCTCTCTTTTGCCTTCTAAATTATGAATCTTTAATTTTTATACCAAACACCTATCTTTGTGTTGTATTTCTAAATTAGAATGGAATTTTGAAGCAACCGCCCCACGTTTTTAGTCATATTAAATGAAAATACTTGAAATTATAATTTTAAAATAATTTTCTTTTTTTTAGTCCACTCATAAAAACGTGGTTTTAAAAAATCATTTTTTTAAAACCTCTATCTATATATATAATTCTCTTCGTGGTCGGACCCTGCGAGGCAACAAGAATCTGCATGTGCAACAGAGCGTGACGAATGAGCCTCGCTCGGGTCAACTAAACACTGTTGGCAAGCGTGGTGGGATGAAATGAAAATAAAACAAACCCGTAAAAACAAAGTTTTTGACTATAAATCCCTTATATATGAGTCATAACTAACAGTATTGATTATTTTCAAACGCGACAAGCATTTACAGACTGAATCTGTCTTAACTCAACTTTTCTTCATAACCCTAGGGGGGGGGGACCGAGTTCAGCATGGCACGTAAAATGTAAACAAAAGCACGCCGGTACTTCGATGGGTCGACGTCAAAGCGTCAACTCAAACTCTCACGTGGGAAAAAAAACAATAACAAACCGTGAATTTAAATGACATACGTTATATAAGGATAAACTAAAAATGCATTAATTTATTTACGGTACGTTCGATCGATCTGAAATTTTGATACAGTGCATTGTTAGGTGAGACGGGTCCGTGTGCCAAATTTCAGCTCGATTGGATCACGGGAAGTGGGTCATTTTTTACTTTTGTTTTTCCGCCCACCCAAGATAGAGACGCCGGTGAAGTTAATATAAGGGATTTAATAAAAAGGGGGGTGGGAGTGAATGTAAATGTGAAATTCGTAGTGTACTGGTTATCACGTCCGCCTCATACGTCGATGGTCCTGGGTTCAAGCCCCAGTGAAAACATTGTATTTTTTAATGTTTAAAAATGTCTGTTTGTGCCCGTTCTTTTGCCCCTTTATTGCCAACACTAGCTGATTTAGTTACGGGTGAAGACTTCCTGAAAGACACAGTTGTCAAAATGGGATGGGTTTGGGCAAACGACTGTGATTGAATGAAAAGAAGGAATTCTGGAGAGACCCGCGGCGTAGCATAAGCCGCAGACTTGCTCATAATAGACAGTGCAAAGAACGGATTGGGGGGGGGGTGAGAGTACAGACACAAAAAGCAGCACAAAGTAAGTAACAAATAGCGAGTAAGCATGGAGACAAGCACACTGAGGTTGTTGTTACCCGCCCATTTAATACGACCATCGCTTAAACATAAACTGTGAGTGGCCGACCCTAGCGAGGGCTAGTCATGTTTAGGGTTGTTAATTGCGTGTTATTGTTTCCTGTTGTTTTTTAAAACCGACTATCGATTATGTAACTCTGATTTTAAACCAATTATCGTTTTATAGCTGATTTCATAGAATTTAGGGGTGTACCGAATTTCTCCTGCAAACGTCTAGAAACCAACAATGAGTTGGCAGTCAACCGACGTTCACTCGCGTTGTTTTGATTTCTTCGTGCTGTAGTTTGTGTCCGTTATTTCTCCACTTTCTTTGCACTCTCCATGAGCAAGTCTGTGGCGTATGCCACGCCACGGGGCGTCTAGTTTATTTTATTCTTTTAGTCCAATTATTAAAAAAACACTACACTAATTCATTTTGATACTGGTTTCTTATTCAATTTGCTTCACTGACTGAACTTCCCTTTTAAAAATCATTTTTAAAACTCTATTAATTTTACCAAACATCCCATAAGCCCCCACCCAACGTTTTAATACCACGGGGATGAGGTCACGGGTTAACTCCGTTTTTCACGTGAGTGTGAACAGAAGCAGATGGATACATATGCTTATATAGAGATAAGCTAGAAAATGCAATAATTTAATTACGGTACATTCGATCGATCTGAAATTTTGACACAATTTATTGCTATCCAAGAGCTATTTGTGGTAAAATTTTGAGCTCTCTATAACCATCAAAAGTGTTTCAATTTTACGTTGGCAAATTTGAAAAATTGCGGACAGGCAGAAACGAAAGCAAGTTAAAAACGTGGTAAAAACGCTTTAATTTTATTGGTCTGGTTATACAGGAATGTCATAAATAGTAAAAGTCTTTATACTTGTGGGTGTGGCTAAAACTGGAGTTTTATATATAAAATGTTAACGGTCTATCACTTTACCAAAACTAAAATGAACATTAAGAATAACAGTAAACGCGATATTGGCTTGGGGTGACATAGTCACATTTAGTGGGTACTTTATGTGACCTGGAGCGGGATGTAGAAGGAAGACTTTAGAAAAGCTAATATTGGACCTAGTGGGAAAAGGGAAACAATCTGAAATTGGTCGTTAGTAAATGAAATCTTACAAGGATTGGTACACCACCAGGGAACTAGATTTCGCAAAGAACACGGATCATATCAAGGAACAGGATTTTCAAAAAAATGGGATACCTCTGAGATAACTATATTGGGGGTAACGTAATACCGTCGATGTATGGCATAATGTTGAGGTGAAGTGATCCTATCAGAGCAATGTTGAGGTAAAGTCATCCTATCAGAGTGATGTGTTCACTCCCAAAGTCTCAATGTCCTTCATTTGGAATTTTTAAACAATCAATTATGAGACTTTTGTAAAGAACACATTTACATGCACACAATTTTTTCAATGTGCTTTTTAAATCCTTTATATTAACTCGTGGTGTCGGAAGGAACCCTTGATTGCTTGCTTGTCGGTCGCCAAAATTTTGGATCAATTTTTAACCCACTTTCTCGTAAGCTAATGAGCTGAAATGTAGCAGGCAGTTTCATGGCGATGATAAAAACTATGTATCAAAATTTCAGATCGATTGCATGTACTGTAATTAAATTATTGAATTTTTGGATTATTTTATTTATTCCTATGTATCATGTTATTTTTTGAGATAGAGTGTCGCGGTGCGTATTACATTGAACAACCTTTCTGTCGCGCAATAAGGTGCGTATTTTATTGACAAAACTTTTTATAAACATACTAGCGTATCACCCGTCAAGAATGACGGAAGTTTTCAGCTGAAATCTATGTATTTTGAAAAAAGCACTTTTTTAGGGCGCCTACCTTTTTCAAAACCCCCAACTAACTTGTCCTTGTTTGATAAATACGAAATATTAAACTTTCTGAAATGCACACAAAGTATTTTTTAATAGGAGTTGTAGGGCGCCTACGGCGCCTCCTTTGTTTTTTTTAAATTTTATAATTAACCATCATCAAATTCTCTTTTTACATTGTTCCCTTTTCCAAAATTAAAATATGAACTTAATCAATGACGTCATATAATATTTTTTACAGCGTATCTTTAATTTGCACACCTTTTGATGCATTGGTGTAGTAATTTGGTTTTCCCTGCTTTCTAAAATTAGTAGCGTCAGGACTGACAGACACTACTTGCGTGACAATTGCAAATTATATTGTTTAATTCCTGATCGGTGCCGATTATGTTAAACATGTTTTACTACACAACTGCAATTTTGTATTTTTGGATGGTCTTGCGCTGCGTATTATAATGAATATTCTTTATGTTACGTCTAGTACATAAAGGATTTATAGTGAAAAACTTGTTTTTTTTTACGTTTTTTTTAAAAATTACTTTCATTGTTTGTAAGACATTTTTGAATGACATAAAACTTTTTTCAGAGTGTGTGAGCTGAGATGTAGGGGGGATTTCTCTAAGATATTGAAAGTACACATTAAAAAAAATCAGTTTTTTTTATAAACGCCATTTATAGCTAAATGTTTATTTTTGCAATATAATTTAAAACCTAAATTTTCAATAATTATTAAATACGATGTTAACTTTGAAAATTGGAAAAAAATTCACAGGCTTCAAAACGACGATACAAGAGCCCGTTTAAGCCCAACAACAACCCCTTTGTGCCCATCAACAACAACCACATTGTGCCCGTCTTCCTCGCCCCAGTGAGATCCGTCATCAGGCCAGCGGCTGCGCGCGTCTACACCCCTCTGGCGAGACCAGTCATCAAGCAAGCGGCGGTGCACGTGTACTACCCTCCGGGCAGACAGGAAATCAGGCAAGCGGCGGGGCACGTGTACTACCCTCCGGGCAGACAGGAAATCAGGCAAGCGGCGGGGCACGTGTACTACCCTCCGGGCAGACAGGAAATCAGGCAAGCGGCGGGGCACGTGTACTACCCTCCGGGCAGACAGGTAATCAGGCAAGCGGCGGGGCACGTGTACAACCCTCCGGTCAGACAAGAAGTCAGTCAAGCGGTGGTGCACGTCTACAACCCTCCGGTCATACAGGGCATCAAGCCGGTTGTTGGATTATTTTACGCCTTCCCGACTCAGCCTGACGATGAGAATACCTTTTGGCCCAGCATCCCGTATCCAGTGGAAGTGCCACAAGAGGATGTCTTCTACGATGACTTTCCAACCGTCCAGTACCAGAACCAGCACGTTCCGACACCACGAGAGCAGATAGACTTTGGGAGTCTATACGACATAGTGCGATTCAGGGTAAAAAAGGATCCTGGCTGGGGGCGTTAGATTCTTGGTGTATACTAATTAGGCGTGGCAGAAACTAGACTTGACAAAAAGTAGGTTAGATTCTTGGGGTAGGTAGGCTAGAAGGGGCAGAAACTAGACTTGACAAAAAGTGGGTTACATTCTTGGGGTAGGCTAGACGGGGCAGAAACTAAATTTGAAACTGGGAATGAATTCATACAGGTGGAAATATGACATAGCAAAATGCCTTTGAAAAAACATAATGGGTAAATTCCATGTAGAGAATTTTTGTTTGCAAAATAATTCGTGGTGGGGAAACATCAGAGGAGGAGGTGAAACTAAGTAGGTGGGTGCAATATAAAATAGTGGACTTGTAACAAATGTAAGATTAGACAATTTGATTACCTATAGATCAATCGTACGGTGAGAAAGAAATTTTGGAGAAAGTGTGTGTGGGGGGTCGTTCGATTTTTTTAAAATTAAAAATTTGGCAACACTAAAATATAAATAATAAAATTTAGAAGAAAAAAATAATTTAAAAAAAAGCGTTTGTGTCTATGTTTGTTGCCTGTGCATCTTAATAGAAAAATAAAACAATGATCGAATCTTTATTACGATGTGTTTAGGTACATATTAAGAGGAAATGAAGACTTGATAAATTGAACAAATTTAAATAAATAAAAAATGCTTCAACAGAAAAAAATATTAAAAATAAAATACATTAACTTTTAAAAAAGACAACTAAACTCCATTTACAAGCTGATGATAATTTTAAAACATTTTAAAGTCAATGAAAATATGTGTGAATTAAAAAAAACCACTCTGCACGCTTTAAAATATGTAAAGTTATAATGAGCTATTTACCTTTATATCTTTATGAAGACAAATTTACTCAGAGAAAATTATCTTAACGCTTTTATGCGGCCACATATATATACATATTATACACATATTATACCCAAAATGTAAGGGCAAAAAAAAACAAAAAAAAACAAGAATGTAAGGGCAAGAAACAACCAAACCAAGAATGTAAGGGCAAGAAACATGCAAACCCATAATATAAGGACAAGAAAAAAAAACCCAGGATTGTAAGGGAAAGAAACAACAAAACCAAGAATGTAAGCGCAAGAAACAACCAAAACCAAGAATGTAAGGGCAAGAAACAACCAAACAAAAAATGTAAGGGCGAGAAACAACCAAAGCAAGAATGAAAGGGCAAAAAACGACCAAACAAATAAATGTAAGGGCATGAAACAACCAAACCTAGAATATAAGGGCAAGACAAAACGAAACCAAGAATGTAAGGGCAAAAACAACCAAAACAAGAATGTAAAGGAAAGAAACAAAAATAAGAAGAATGTAAGGGCAAGAAAGAACCAAACTTTGAATTTAAGGGCAAGAAACAACCAACCCAAGAATGTAAGGACAAGATATAACGCAACCATGAATGTAAGGGCAAGAAACAACGAAAACCAACAATGTAAGGGCAAGAAACAAACAAACCAAGAAAGTAAGGGAAAGAAACAGCCAAACCAAGAATGTAACGGCAAGAAACAACCAAACCAAGAATGTAACGGCAAGAAACAACCAAACCAAGAATGTAACGGCAAGAAACAACCAAACCAAGAATGTAACTGCAAGAAACAACCAAACCAAGAATGTAAGGGCAAGAAACAACCAAACAAAAAAATTAACGGCAAGAAACAACCAAACCAAGAATGTAAGGTTAAGAAACAACCAAACCAAGAGTGTAAGGGCAAGAACTAACCAACTCAAGAATGTAAGGGCAAGAAACAACCAAACCATGAATGTAACTGCAAGATCAACCAAACCAAGAATGTAAGGGCAAGAAACAACCAAACCAAGAATGTAAGGGCAAGAAATAACCAAACCAAGAATGTAATGGCAAGAAATAACCAAACCAAGAATGTAAGGACAAGAAATAACCAAACCAAGAGTGTAAGGGCAATATCTAACCAACTCAAGAATGTAAGGGCAAGAAACAACCAAACCATGAATGTAACTGCAAAAACAACCAAACCAAGAATGTAATGGCAAGAAACAACCAACCCAATAATGTAATTGGCAGTAGCAACCAAACCAATAATTTAAGGGCAAGAAACAACCAAACCAAGAATGTAAGGGCAAGAAACAACCAAACCAAGAATGTAATGGCGAGAAACAACCAAACCAAGAATTTAAGGGCAAGAAACAACCAAACAAATAAATGTAATGGCCTGAAACAATCAAACCTTGAATGTACGGGAAAGAAACTTTCCTCTTAGAAATAAGCTTGGAAGACGAAACAACCAAACCAAGAATGTAAGTGTAAGAAATAACCAAACCAAGAATGTAAGTGCAAGAAACAACCAAACCAAGAATGTAAGGGCAAGAAACAAGCAACCCCATAACATAAGGGCAAGAAATAACCAAACCAATAAGGTAAGGACAAGAAACAACCAAACAAAGAATGTAAGGGCAATAATAATAATAATAATAATAATTGATTATTTATATAGCGCTGTATCCCAGTAAGGAACCGGGCTCACAGCGCTTTACATGGAGATCATAACATACATATAATAATTAAATAACTATTCATACCAAGATATCAACATAAAGGACAGTACATTACACATAAGCTACGCTAATCATTAAAACAAATGTTGTTTCATTAATTTTGTAAATATATTTTGAAAAGATGCGTCGTAAGTGCAGTCTTTGAAGGACTTGGTAGTTGGAATACTACGGATGTGTAATGGTAGAGAATTACATTGTTTGGCTGCACAAAAAGAGAATGACCTTTCGCCAAAAGTTTTAGTTCGTGTCTTAGGAACACAGAGAATATGTGTCTGCAGAAGAGCGTAGCTGACGACTGGGTGAGTAGACCGACATAAGTTCAGTAAGATAGGAAGGAGATGAGTCAGAAAAGAAGTTGTGACAGAGAACAGCCAGTTTGTAATCAATTCGAGCTTGTATAGGTAGCCAATGAAGTGAGTAAAGTAGCGGAGTAATATGGTCATGTTTTTTTGCCTTAAGAACTAGTCTGGCAGCTGAATTTTGAACTTTCTGTAGTTTTTCAATGCATTGTTTTGGCGCACCTGACAGAAGAGAATTGCAATAATCAATGCGAGCTAGAACGAGAGCACAGACTAGAGTTTTTGTTGCACTAACTGTTAAGTAATGACGGAATGAGCTGATCTGACGAATGGCGGTGTAGGCAGAGCGACAGATGTGATTGATGAAGTTGTTGGTAGACATGTTGTCAGAAATAATGTAGCCAAGATTCCTAGTCGATGTTTTGAACAGTATATCAGAACTAGCCACCTGAATAGAATTAGGAAGAGACAAAGTACTGCGTGATTTATTGTTGCAGAAATAGGAGTGCTTCTGTCTTATCGTCATTCAGCTTGAGCTTGCTGAAAGTCATCCAAGACTTTACCTCACCAATGCACTCCTGCATCAATTGGACAGTGGAGTCAATATCAGAGGGATCAGTGTGAGTGTATAGCTGAGTATCATCTGCAAATGATTGGCTTTTAACTGAATGCTTTTCGAGCAGTAGAAGTAGTGGCCTTGTATACATTACGAAAAGAACCGGACCCAAAACGGAGCCTTGAGGCACACCATAAACCAAGTCAGCTCTGTGAGAGATACAGCCATTTACTGATACCACCTGTGATCTGTTAGAAAATTATGATTGAAACCAAGCCAGAGCTGAGCCAGAAATCCCAAAATAATTTTGAAGGGTTTTTAGCAACGTTTGATGGTCGACGGTGTCAAAGGCTGCACTAAGATCTAAAAGGACCAATATAGAGATTTTCCCACTGTCCAGTGCGAGTAGGAGGTCATTTGTTACCTTCAAAAGGGTGATCTCTGTGCTGTGAGAAGGTCTGTAGGCCGACTGATTAGGAATTAGAAGAATTGTCGTTAAGATAAGCAAAAAGTTGTTTTAAGACAAGTTTTTCTATGACCTTCGATATAAATGAAATATTAGACACAAGTCGATAGTTGTTTAAATTGTTTTGGTCTAACCCTTGTTTTTTAGCAATGGTTTTATTACAGCAGATTTACATAAGGTGGTAAAAGAACCAGATGTTAGACTCATTTACTATATTGGTTATTGTTGGGAGTAAGAGATCTAGTGACTCAACCAATAGTGGAGTGGGGATTGGATCAAGAGAGCAGGACGTTGGCTTAGATTTTAGAATAACAGCTTTGACCTAATTTTCCGTAACAGGCTGGAAAATTTCAAAGTTTGCCCTCATAGCAAAAGAGGGAGATAAATTATGAGGTGGTAACATCGTTCTGTCAAGCTCAGCCCGAATTTCGGCATATTTGTTTGTAAAAAATTACAAAATATATCTGGTTACTATTAACTCTCTTTAGTCCGCACACAATCTACACTCTACTACTACTATTTCACTCTACAATTTAGTTGCCTGAATGGTTGAGCGCTGAACTTTCCCGTGTGATTTTGAGATGTCACCTGAACGGCGCCCCTGCTGTCTCAATTCGGTGTATCGAATAGTTAACTCGTCCTACCAACTCGCCGAGCTATTGGAAACGTGATTAATGGATGACGTATAGACTCCTTGAATATAACTTGGGGAATGACTCTGGGGATGGGGTACCATGACCCACTCTGGTCTCTTTGATGTTAGCCCCTGGTCTGCTTTGGACGATCGCAATCATTTCCCCTGGTCAGTGCTTCGGACGGCTGACCTTTAGATAACAGAGTCTACATTAAGCACCTCTGGGCATCTGGACGCGGTTCGGTCTATTCATCTATCCAGGCTACCGCATGGGGCAGTTCACACATCTTGGTCAGTCCTGACCAGACTAAAAGTCCTTGCCAGCAACAGCAATCTTTGATTTAAAGACCGTTTAACTGCCCTAATTCTCTACAATATAGAAAATATAAACATAATTAACCAGTAAAACGAAATCAGCATCAGCTTAGTTACTTTCTGTTTATTTTCTCTTTACTTTAATAAATTTCTTGTCTATTATTGTCAATTTTTTTTTAATCCATCAATCCAGGGGGGGGGCAAGCGCCCCCTTTGCCCCCCCTGCGGGCGCCCATTGTCGCATGGCCCAAGTGACTGGGCGTTAAATGATGCAATACAGAGATTTCTTTCTGAACGGTTGGGAGACGTTTTGATGGGTATAACATTAGTTATGTTATAAAGGTGTTGATGGTTCTTTTCACCAACACGAAAATCAGAGTTAGATCTTTGTTCAGTAATATTAGTAATAAGAACAGGGATTCGTCTCTGTTTTCGTTTCCCACCACGAGAGGTACGCTTCCGAGGAAGGTTTCGGCCAATAAACATATCCTTAAGAATACACACCAGTTCAGATGCTATGCGTATATGCTGCGTGTTCATTGATAGTAGGCATTTCGTGTGTAGTGAAATGGTCGCCTACCTGTGTGCAGTCGGGCCTTGCTATTGTTATGGTCCGCTTCGTGGGCTTGTCCAAGCGTTGATCGTAAGAACAAAGATGGCTGACCTTGTAGTCGGACATAAGCGTGGAGCTTTGCAAAGAAAAACAGCCGAAAAATAAATAATCCAACATTTTCGGAAATGAAAAACGTAGCTCGTCCGAAACAGTGCTCCATAATGAACATCCTGATCCAGAAATAACATTAACATAACAATCCAACACATGAAAAAGTCCCAATTAGACAGGAGCTCGATGCTATGCATGCCTTTTAGGCGTAGCCTCGTTCTCGTATATGAGAAGAAACAACCAAAACAAACAATGTTAGGGATAGAAACAAACAAACCAAGAATGCAAGGGAAAGAAACAACCAAACCAAGAATGTAAAGCTAAAAACAACCAAACAAAGAATGTAACGACAAGAAACAACCAAACAAAGAATGTAACGACAAGAAACAACCAAACAAAGAATGTAACGACAAGAAACAACCAAACCAAGAATGTAAGGGCAAGAAACAACCAAACCAAGAATTTAAGTGCAATAAACAACCAAACCCATAATGTAAGTGAACGAAACAACCAACCAACCCAAGAATGTAATTGCCAGTAACAACAAAACCAAGAATGTAAGGGCAAGAAACAATCAAACCAAGAATGTAAGGGCAAGAAACAACTAAACCAAGAATTTAAGGGCAAGAAACAACCAACCCATGAATTTAAGGGAAAGATACAATAAAACAAAGAATGTAAGGACAAGAAACAACCAAAAAAATAAATGTAATGGCATGAAACAACCAAACCTAGCATGTAAGGGCAAGAAACAAACAAACTTAGAAAGTAAGGGCAAGAACTAACCAAACCAAGAATGTAATGGCAAGAAACAACCAAACCAAGGATGTTTGGGCGAGAAACAACCAAACCAAGAATTTAAGGGCAAGAAATAACCAAACCAAGAATGTAAGGGCAAGAAATAACCAAACCAAGAATGTAAGGGCAAGAAATAACCAAACCAAGAATGTAAGGGCAAGAAATAACCAAACCAAGAATGTAAGGGCAAGAAATAACCAAACCAAGAATGTAAGGGCAAGAAATATCTTAACCAAGAATGTAAGGGCATGAAATAACCAAACCAAGAATGTAAGGGCAAGAAATAACCCAACCAAGAATGTAAGGGCAAGAAATAACCCAACCAAGAATGTAAGGGCAAGAAATAACCCAACCAAGAATGTAAGGGCAAGAAATAACCAAACCAAGAATGTAAGGGCAAGAAATAACCAAACCAAGAATGTAAGGGCAAGAAATAACCAAACCAAGAATGTAAGGGCAAGAAATAACCAAACCAAGAATGTAAGGGCAAGAAATAACCAAACCAAGAATGTAAGGGCAAGAAATAACCAAACCAAGAATGTAAGGGCAAGAAATAACCCAACCAAGAATGTAAGGGCAAGAAATAACCCAAACAAAGAATGTAAGGGCAAGAAATAACCAAACCAAGAATTTAAGGGCAAGAAATAACCAAACCAAGAATGTAAGGGCAAGAAATAACCAAACCAAGAATGTAAAGGGCAAGAAACAACCAAACCAAGAATGTAAGTGCAAGAAATAACCAAACCAAGAATGTAAGGGCAAGAAACAACCAACCCAAGGATGTAAGGGAAATAAACAATCAAACATAGAATTTAAGGTCAAGAAATAACCAAACCAAGAATGTAAGGGCAAGAAATAACCAAACCAAGAATGTAAGGGCAAGAAATAACCAAACCAAGAATGTAAGGGCAAGAAATAACCAAACCAAGAATGTAAGGGCAAGAAATAACCAAACCAAGAATGTAAGGGCAAGAAATAACCAAACAAAGAATGTAAGGGCAAGAAATAACCAAACCAAGAATGTAAGGGCAAGAAATAACCAAACCAAGAATGTAGGGACAAGAAACAACCAACCAAAGAATGTAAGGGCCAGAAACAACCAAACCAAGATTGTAAGGGCAGAAAAAACCAACTCAAGAATGTAGGGGCAAGAAAAAGCCAGACCAAGAATGTAAGGGCTAGAAATAACCAACCCAAGAATTTTAGGGCAAGAGACAACCAAACCAAGAATGTAAGGGCCAGAAACAACCAAACCAAGAATGTAAGGGCAAGAAACAACCAACCAAAGAATGTAAGGGCCAGAAACAACCAAACCAAGAATGTAAGGGCCAGAAACAACCAAACCAAGAATGTAAGGGCAAGAAACAACCAAACCAAGAATGTAAGGGCAAGAAACAACCAAACCAAGAATCTAAAGGCCAGAAACAACCAAACCAAAAATGTAAGGGAAAGGAACAACCAAACCAAGAATGTAAGGGCCAGAAACAACCAAACCAAGAATGTAAGGGCCAGAAACTTTCCTCTTAGAAATAAAATAGGAACAGGAAACAACCAAACCAAGAATGCAATGGAAATAAACTTTCCTTTTAGAATAAAACGTTGATTGCTACAAAGCAAGCATCGATGTAAACATCACTCAGAAATTGTGTGTGGTATTTTTAGGCGTACCCAAACCTTGTATTTTTATTTCATTATTTATGCTCTAAAAACATTATTTTACGAAAAACCATTTGTAAAGTTTATATTATCCGGTCTGAGAAATGGCTAATCCTATTCCAGTCATAGCTAAATAAAGACAAGACGATGAAGATTGCTGTGTGTGTGAACTTCTACGAAAGAGTGTGTAAAATATTTGGGGAATATACAGAGAGGAATTGTATTTATATAGTTAGTTCAATATAATACAGTCAACGCTACGATAAATAATAGAGATTTCCACCCATTCTTACAAATCTGAAATTTTCCCCTAATACTTGAATGGATTTTGAAGGGAATTCCAAAATGAGTGGTTATACATTTTGTAAGGTTCTAGCAGCCGCAAGATTGTTGTTAGAGACTCCTGGTGAACAAAGATCAGTTGTGATTAACACAACAAAGCCTTTCTCTTCATACACATATAAGATCAGTTGTGATTAACACAACAAAGCCTTTCTCTTTATACAGATATAAGGTTAGAAGTGATTAAAAGCCATTCTCTTTATACATATATAAGATTAGATGTGATTAAAAGCCATTCTCTTTATACAGATATAAGATTAGATGTGATTAAAAGCCATTCTCTTTATACACATATAAGATTAGATGTGATTAAAAGCCATTCTCTTTATACAGATATAAGATTAGGTGTGATTAAAAGCCATTTTCTTTATACAGATATAAGATTAGATGTTATTAAAAGCCATTCTCTTTATACAGTTATAAGATTAGATGTTATTAAAAGCCATTCTCTTTATACAGATATAAGATAAGTTTTGATTAAAGCCATTCTCTTTATACAGATATAAGATTAGATGTGATTAAAAGCCATTCTCTTTATACACATATAAGATTAGATGTGATTAAAAGCCATTCTCTTTATACAGATATAAGATTAGATGTGATTAAAAGCCATTTTCTTTATACAGATATAAGATTAGATGTTATTAAAAGCCATTCTCTTTATACAGTTATAAGATTAGATGTGATTAAAAGCCATTCTCTTTATACAGATATAATATTAGATGTGATTAAAAGCCATTCTCTTTATACAGATATAAGATTAGATGTGATTAAAAGCCATTCTCTTTATACAGATATAAGATTAGATGTGATTAAAAGCCATTCTCTTTATACGGATATAAGATTAGATGTGATTAAAAGCCATTCTCTTTATACAGATATAAGATTAGATGTGGTTAAAAAGCCATTCTCTTCATACAGAAGTAAGCGACACACAAGAATTTTTAAATAGTTAATTGGTTCTGACCCAGAAGTAAATGGATAGAATGGAGTAGTGGTTTATATGATTACTTTGACCCTGTTATTAGTTTACTACGAAAGCAAAAAGCTTTGACTGTGATACTTTGGACCTTGGAGCAAGCAGATGCTGCAGCTTTATGGTAATTATAATTGGACGGCAGATGGAAAAATTGTCTTATCGATTGGACGTCTAAAAAGAAGTTTTTACATATTAAAATCTATAAATGACTTCACGGACCTAAGGGGTAAAAGGGGGGGGGTGGTGTTCCACACATTTGTGACGATGTTTGACGAGGGGGATAGGGGGTGTTTGAGAAATGTGACGTCACATATAACTCACAATTTTAAATAAAGCTTCCACATAAATATTTGATTTCTAACAATTTATTTTATTCCGTTTTATATGGTTAACGAGTGTAACGACATTAGAGTGAAACCCTACACTAAATACATACTTAAATGACAAAAAAGTGATTTGAAACATGTCCTTTTTCATATAGAAAATACGGCTTCTATGGGGGGGGGGAAAGCTTTGTGAATTCATATTGGAAAAGAGGGGTCTAAGTTTTCGTGACGACGCGTGACGAGGGGAGAGTTGGAGTGAAAAATAAATCAAAATCGCCTGACGTCATTTATGGACGGCCTCCATTCCTTCCTTTCTGTCTCTCACTCACTTCCTTTAGTTAAGATCATGAATTTTTTAGAGAGACTCTATAACAGGGGTGGCCAGATCTGTAGTAACTATTAATATTCCAAAATTGTGAGAGCCACATTGAGACATTATCACTCACGTCCCCACCAATGTTCCCTCTAAGCTGCGCGGCTGCGCAGATATCTGACCGACTCCACGCAGCAGTTTAGAATCACCGCGCAGCAAATTTTTTTAAAATATTGCACACAACATGGATGTTGTGCAACCTTGCACACAAGTTTTTTACTTTGCACACGGACCAGCGAAACTTCTTTATCAATAAATGCAAAATCCTCTTCCCATTCTGGTAGAAAGCTTTTATTTTCTTCTTTATATTTTCGTTTCCTGGAACTTGTTGCCATATTTTGTGGATTTTTATCGAAACGGGAACAAGTTTCCATCACCAACCACTTACAAATCAATTGCTCCCTTCAACTTTTAAAATTTAAATATTTTCAACCCTTTGTTTATGTCCAGATTTTTTAAAAAATGATTATTTATTTTTATTATTGCAGTGAAAAATCTTTGAATGACTGAAAGTTATTTTTGTTAAAGCCCAATAATAGATTATGTGTTTTTAAGTATGGTTTGGAGGGGGGGGGGTGTAGATAAAAAAACATTGGCTCGTCTGTCTCAAACGGTAACTCAAAAATATGGTGTATTTCAAAGCGAAGTTAGTGTCTTGTCATATAATAAAAGCAGTGGTCCAGTCTTGTTATTATTAATAAAACAATGTTGAGTTTTCCTTGATTCATTCAAAGAACTTAAATCTTTTAGTGTTAATAGATTTTTGTTTTATGTTCAGGGAAAAAAGGTGTATCAAAATACTTTTGTCAGGACCGTATTTTATTTCCCGTTTACAGATATTTCTTCTTAAGCTTTTCCCTGTTAAACATATTTTACAGCATATATTTCAAACGAAATTTTTTAATTTGATCAACTGTTCGCGAGCCGCAAAGTGAACACAGAAGAGCCATAAGCGGCTCGCGAGCCGCAGTTTGGTCACCGTTGCTCTGTAACATAAAGTTATATTAGTCGAGTTTATAAACAAAATCATTCGTTCATTTATTTTTAAAAACATTTGAATTATTTTCAACCGCACATTTTTTATACGACGATAATTTGCTTAGAAAAATATAGCATCCTATATAGTGAAAGGCAAGTTTCTGTCCTTTCTGTCCGGTCATCTATAAAGACGTAGGGTAGGCGAACTTAAGAGCCTTAATATTTGAGCATTGATCTTGAGCCTTTGATAGAAGAATAAATCATTTCGATTCCAGTGAAAGTATTTTTTTGAGGGATCGATTTTATGTTAACTAAGTTATTGTTTAAAACAGTGATTCCCAAATTGGGCGCTACCGCCCCGTTGTGGGCGCTGAAGCTATCCAGGGGGGGCGGTGAAAGCCACAGGTCAATTCCGGGGGCGTTGACTAACTGTAAGGGGGCGGTAAACGCATAAAAGAAAGAAGAAAGATTTATTTAAAAAATATGTGTATTCCGCTCATGACGTTTACTTTTTCTTTGAAACACTTTTGGACGTTTATTTGGTTCCACATACTCCCTCACTTGCATTTAGATATGGTTCCACATACTCCCTCACTTGCATTTAGATATGGTTCCACATACTCCCTCACTTGCATTTAGATATGGTTCCACATACTCCCTCACTTGCATTTAGATATGGTTCCACATACTCCCTCACTTGCATTTAGATATGGTTCCACATACTCCCTCACTTGCATTTAGATATGGTTCCACATACTCCCTCACTTGCATTTAGATATGGTTCCACATACTCCCTCACTTGCATTTAGATATGGTTCCACATACTCCCTCACTTGCATTTAGATATGGTTCCACATACTCCCTCACTTGCATTTAGATATGGTTCCACATACTCCCTCACTTGCATTTAGATATGGTTCCACATACTCCCTCACTTGCATTTAGATATGGTTCCACATACTCCCTCACTTGCATTTAGATATGTGCAACTGCGATCTTCCAGATTACAAGAACATTTGACAAAATTAACGGTGATAATTAAGGATTTATTTTATTTTCAAACACTAACATGAAAAATTATCAAACAAACGACATTGGCTAAATACTTTTAAATTACAACCACACAAGATTGCGATGGCTTGCTTGCTTCTTACAATAATTCGTCAATGATTGCCAAATCGGAAAAAAACATCATACTATTGGTGAAGAACAAATTATACCGTCTATACGTGACGTAATACTTACTGTGCTACACAAGCCAGAATCTGATATTATCAATATAAAATTCGTTAATAGTAATAGTAATAATACAGGGAAAATAAAAATTTAGGAAATGGCTAAAGTTGAAAATTCATTATGTTGCTATTAAAAAAACCTCTCTTTTTCTATTCGACTTGAGTCAACTTTGCCAAGAAATGAAGCTTTACTTTCACACAGGAAGAATAAATTTGCCAAGAATTGTTATTTGCTAAATATTTGCAAACTGATTCCAAAGAAGAATTAAAATTTCATTCATTGGATAAAAAAAAAGGATTACTTCTAAGTAAAATTTAAGTAGCCACAGATTTTGCTATATTGATAGTAGGGCGCTATAGGGTTGTTCTTGCATATTTAAAAAAATGAGGTGCTGAGTGCATTCACAGTACACTATAATAATCCATCGTCATCATCTAGTTGCCAAAATTTAAGTGCACGTCCACAGAATTCATTACAATATGTAATTATAGCTATCAACTCAATCAGAACAAAATTATTGAATGACATATAATTTCAAAAGATTTGTATTGAAAACGATAAAAAATATAATCGTTTGCTGCTTCATACAGAAGTTCGTTGGTTGTCAAAGGGAGCATATTTTGTTTAGTTTTATAAGCTGTTTAACTCGATGCTGAAGAAATTGAAAGATAAAAATAATGCTTTACGATCCAATTTAATTCAATTAAAATGTGACATCGGTTACTTGACTGACTTGTTTGAAAAATTTAATGAAAGAAATCTTTCGCTTCAAGGTGATGAACTGAATTTAATAACAACAAAATCTTTATTTCTGCATTTGTAACAAAACCTCTTATGTACACAAATAATTTTGAACCAAAGGAATTCAGCCAGTTCCCAAATTTACCAGGACCACGAAACAATGATGAACACATACTTTCTTATCGTCCGCACTTGGAAGCTCTCCATTTAGATTTTATCAACTATTTGTATCAACTATTTGTATCAACTATTTGTATCAACTATTTGTATCAACTATTTGTATCAATTATTTGTATCAACTATTTGTATCAACTATTTGTATCAACTATTTGTATCAACTATTTGTATCAACTATTTGTATCAACAATTTGATGATATTTTGAACATGAACATACCTGATTCGATTTTTTAAAATCATTTTATAAGTGCAAACACAAATAATATTCGCAGTTACAAGAAGAACTGATGGAAGGAACTACAAATGAAAAATTTTAATTTTCTAATTGGCTACCAATAATTCTGGCTGGAAAAGGAGATCCCTACGGCGACTTATCCTGAAATATAGGCGGTAACTGTAATTTAAAAGTTCTTGATTACATTTCCTTCATCGTATTTATTGAAAAGGGGCTTCAGTGCGGTAACCAATTTATTAACAAGCAACAACCATAGAAAAAAAAGAAGAAGAAAAAAACGAATGCTAATAGAGTTTCTCCTTCGGGCCCTAATCTGCTTGTAGGTCAAGTAGCTCTAACTTCATATCCTCTTGGGCTGAATCAATTGAGGATATTGAAGAAAGGTTCCAGATTCTTATAGTCTTGGAACTTCCTTTCGAATTCCATTGCCAAGGCATCCAATTGAACCTTTCACTTGTCAGCCATTTCACCAAAAATGTTTTTTTTTGTTGTTGTTGTTTTTTTTGGAGTAAAGGGAAATGGCAAAACCTGTTTTAACCTGTTTTCCTGTTGAATAAGGAGAGTTTTCCCTGCAATGATTTAACATGCACATATATCTCATGTGTAAACAAGCTATTGCCCTGAAGTTTGACTTTCAACTTTTCCATAATGTTAATGACAAACATGAAGTCTGACTTCCGCTCTTCATCAATGAACTTGAACTATCCCTTAACCCGTTGTTGGGTCGTTGGGGCACCATCGTGAACTGCTCACTAACACACGCCATTTGTCCCGGTCCTGTGCTGCCCTTTGAGAGTCGCTGAATGACAGGCCGGTCCACTCTTTGAAATCGTCCTCCCATCTCTTCTTTTGTCTGCCTCTTTTCCTTCCTCCCTGGACTGTGCCTTGTAATATGGTTTTTGCGAGACCTCCAGTTCTTGTCACGTGTCCGTACCATCGTAATTTCCTCTTCTTAATTGATGTGAGTAGGTCCTCGTAGGGGCCAATGACAGTACTTATTGTGTTGCGGACCGCTTCGTTTGTGATGTGCGCTGTGTAGGAGATGTTCAATATCTTTCTGAAACATCTCATCTCTAGCACATTGATTCTTCTTTGGAGGTCTGCAGTGAGCGTCCAAGCCTCACAACCATACAAAAAGACCGACATCGCTAGAGAGCGCATTAGCCGGATCTTTGATCTCAGGGAGAGCTTCTTACTTTGCCAGATGTGCTTTAATTTGCTCAATGCTGCCATTGTTTGGGCTACTCTTGCAAGAATTTCTGGCTTTGAGCCTTCGTCGGATATTATGGCCCCTAGATACTTAAAGGTTGAGACTTCTTCGAGTTTTTGACCGTTTATCCGAATCTCGCTTGTGAATTTACTATTAGCCATGACCTTGGTCTTTTCTGCATTGATTTCCATGCCGTACGCATTTGCTGTTTTCTCTAGCTTTGCGAGGAATTCCTTTAGTTCCTCGCTACCAGCTAGGCCGTCAATGTCATCGGCGAAGCGTAGGTTGGTTATACTTCTCCCTCCGATGCTGACTGTTCCAACATGGTCTTCTAGCACATCTGTCATGATCCTTTCAAGGAAGAGGTTGAAGAGGATGGGGGAAAGTAAACATCCTTGTCTGACACCAACAGTGGTCTTGAACCAATCTCCCAGCTTGCTGTTGAAGAGTACTGCGCTGGTTGCTCTGTTGTAAAGGTTCTTGATCACTTCAATGATGTTTGCATTAATGTTGAATTTGTGCATCGTTGCCAACAGTGCCCCATGCCACACTCTGTCGAACGCTTTTTTAAAGTCTATAAAGACATGATAGAGGTCACTCTGGTGTTGGAGATGTTTTTCACAGAGAACTCGCAGGTTAAATATTTGCTCCGATGTGCTTCTTACTGTTCTAAAGCCCGCCTGCTTTTCTGAAATGATTTGCTCTGCTTGTGGTTTCAGTCTGTTCAATGTGATCATAAGCATGACTTTTCTGGGGTGACTAATCAGGCTGATTGTACGGTAGTTCTGACACATCTGTAGATTACCCTTTTTTGGGAGCGTGATAACCAGCGATTGCGTCCAGGGAGTTGGCCATTTACCTGTCTGCCAGATCTTGTTGCACATGTTAGTTAGGATGTTTATTACGGGGTCACCTCCTTCTTGAATCAGTTCGCCCGGAATGTTGTCCGCTCCAGCTGATTTCCCCTTCTTCAGTTTTTGTACAGCCAGCTCCACCTCGTCACGGAGAATAGAATGCATGTCTGTGTTAGTTGACTTCGGGCAGTTGAGCACTGATGCATCTCCTTTGGAGTCTTCATTGTACAGCTCAGAACAGAATTCGGTCCATCTTCTGAGAATTTCTTGTTCTTCTGTGATACATTTTGCGGATTTATCTTGTATGGTTGAGATACGACCTTGTTCGGTGGATGTCAAGTGTTTAACAATTTTGTAAGCCTTCATTGAATTGTTCCTTAGTAGATTTTCATCGATGTCAGAGCATTGTTGTTCTATCCATTCCTTTTTTGCTTTTACCATATCTTTCCTGATCTTTCTATTGATTTCTCTGTATCTGGGTGCTCCTTGTTTAGTATTCTTTACACTCTAAAGTTTTCTTCTTTCATCGCATAGTTCCAGAATATTAGAGGAAACCCATGGTCTTTTAAGTGCTCGCTTCTTACCAAGTACTTATTTTGCTGCTTCAATTATTGTGGTATTGAAGGTGTCAGTGACTAGGTCTATGTCCATGTCCGTTTCTGACTTATATAGTGTGGTGAGTGGAGCAAATTTTCCTCCAATGGTTGCCCTGAAGACTTCTGCGATTTCTGGGTCTTTCAGTTTGTCCAGGGCAAAGCGTAATCGTGGATTGCCTTGTTTTGATATCTTTTTCAGGTGGAGGTCATTAGCACCAGATTATGATCACTGCCGATATCTGCTCCAGGGAAACTTCTAGTTCTAGCTGTTTTAATACTCGATTTAAATCGATTTCTGACCAGTATGTAACCTATCTATTTATGTTGGCCAATTGTGTTAGCTAGCAGGAGGTTGTTATATCTTGCAAATTCCAGGAGACGAAGTCCTCTATCATTGGTCAGATCATTGCAAGAGCGTCCGAAAGTATCTGCCCAGTTGGTCCATACATCTACTCCAATCTTCGCGTTCCAGTCTCCTTGGACGACGAAAATGTCTTTCCTTGGTGTTTGATCCACGATGTCCTGTACTTGGTCATAGAATGCCTCTACTTCACTGTCCTCGTGGCTGGTTGTAGGAGCATATATCTGTATAATTGTGATATTGAAGGGTGTGGCTTTCAGCCGAATGGTGATAATGCGGCTGGAGACAGGGCGACATCCAATGACTGAGTTTGTTATATTTTTTAGCCAACTCCCTGTTCATGTCTGTCCTCCCTGCCACTGAAGTAGATCTTGTGTCTTCATCAATAATGGTGGGAAAAAAAGTCCCACAAAAACCCCTCATCTCCAGGAACACAATTATTTTTCCATGAGATCTCACACTCGCCTCAATATCTTGTCCAGGCTCAGCCAGCGTATACTGCCGTGGTAGATAATATAATATTCAAAATCTTCAAGCAGTGCCTTGGACTGCCCGTGGTTAAATGCCCTGGCGGTGACAATGTTTATCATACTGACAACTGCTTGACCTTTAACACAGCTTTACACATAATTTCCTTATGAAATACACAGTGGAGAGGTAAGAGTGTATGGTCAGGATGTTCTAATTATTTAATTTCATTCTTCATCAATTTCATAAGAACTTTTTTTCCCCAGTTAGATCACACGCTCCATCGGTAGTTACCATTTGCTTACTTGTTCCATAACAACCCAGTTCTTTCAACCCAGTTCTTTCAACCCAGTTCTTCCAACCCAGTTCTACCAACCCAGTTCTTTCAACACAGTTCTACCAACCCAGTTCTTTCAACACAGTTCTACCAACCCAGTTCTTTCAACCCAGTTCTACCAACCCAGTTCTTTCAACACAGTTCTACCAACCCAGTTCTTTCAACACAGTTCTACCAACCCAGTTCTTTCAACACAGTTCTACCAACCCAGTTCTTCCAACCCAGTTCTACCAACCCAGTTCTTTCAACACAGTTTTCAACATTACTGAATAAATTCTGGCCTGTAGTTGTGTTTGAGTTACTCAAAACGAATTAATTCTTTATTGAGCTCGAAACGAGTGTTTATTTCCAGTATAAATACCAACAATTGTGCTGATCCTGTACATCGGTACTTTCGTCCAAAGCAAGAAAGTACCACAAAAAGTCTTTGCTTGCATCTCAAAGTTGGTGCATCAAATGTCATTTATTTTATCAATATGCCTGTCTACAGTTCTCCTTACTAGAGAAATGCTGTCAAATTCGATTCTCTTTTCTGGACACATAATGTTAGATGCATCTGACAAGCATTCCTAGAAGAAATACATTTTACGATCTTACGGGACAGCAACAAACTGGCTTTGGTTGCAGCATCTTGTATTAAAACTGTTTGGTGAAAACATTTTGCTGCTTTTTAAAATTAGTAACCAACTCCTGGCATTTCCTTTTAAATTGTGCCCGAAATCAATTATTTTTTTTTGAGAGGGGGGACTCATGTTGAAGATGGTGATGATTTATTCTATAGAATGTTCAAAACACTTTTTACATCAAATTAAACAAAAAGGTTTATAGTTAGCATGTTCAAGAAGAACAATACAGGAAGAAATGCTTCGTAACGGTGCGCATTTCATTCTATCATTAGTTTAGTTCCATTGTTTCCAATGTAAAATGTTAAATAATTTAATAATTATATCTAATGTTTGTTAAGCTTTCATTTGATTATATTTCCTCTGTCAGACTGTGTGCAAACAAATTAAATGTGCAAAAATACTTTTTAATCAACAGTATTATTTGTAAACCTTGCAAAAGTTTCTTGTTCCGGCCCTTTTGCGTTTTGTCCTTGAGTAATTTTAAAAGTTAACTCTGTAAAGATGTCCTATTAAGGTTTGAACATTAAAACAATGTTCACAATGTAAAATTGAACAAAAAGTGATTTTTGGCGGAAGTAAAATATTTGTAAGTTAAAGGAAAATGTCAAACATAATTTAAATATGTTGTATATCCATATTTCACACATACACACACATCACGCTAACATAAAGTTTTCAATAAAGCTTTATTTCTCTAGAATTTTTTTGTTAAAAAATAAATTTCGATTAACTTATTTTAATATTACAAAATATTTTTTAAAGTCCTCCTCACGTTTTGAAACAAGTAAAAATTAAATTTAATGAAAGTTTAAATTATTATTTGCACATCTTAATTTTATGCATTCCGGTTTTTAAAAAAGACATCCAGATTTTTATTGAAAATTGCGAATCACAGAGTGTAGTTTCACATTTGTTTGGGGGGGAGATCATTAGGACCATCAGAAGTGGTTTAATTTTACGTTACAAGAATTGACGGATACAACATACTACATATAATATACTATATACAATAAGTGTGACTTAGATAAAAGCGTCTCAAATGGAAATATTTTGTTATGTCTTCTGAATAAGTTTAAAAGGCCTTGGTACTTCTTTCTAAACAAATTTCCGATAAATCTCATGGCCGGTCGCCTCATATCCGAAGCGATAGAGAAGGCACGACTTGTTGTGTCCATAAAAGAGGCGAAAACTTGCGCACATGTCGTTGAGTGAGCAGACGTGAGCACAGCCAAGATCTGTGTTAACATCAAAGATTTCGTCCAGCCTTTGTGTGTAACGAAAGTTTGTCAGCCCCGTGAGAATGGTGCGCTTGAAGATAAACGATTTTACACCGGAGCTATTAGAAGACGGCTCTGTTGTCGTCGCCGAGTCTTGTATTGCCAAATTGCACGAAACGCTTTCTGAAAAAAAAATCGTGTTGTAGTGAAATAGTTATTTCAATACTCAACAACTATTTCTTACAAATTTTGATACAAATATAAATGGCTGTTAATTTGTAGAAAAATTAATTAATTAATTTTTTAAAAAGTATGTCTTTACAAAACAAAATGTCTAAATATTTTTAAAAACTCAAATTTAACATTGATATCGACCAGATACAAATTCATTAAATCCTTTATATTATCTCGTGGTGTCTGGTTGCTTGCTTGCACCCTTGCTTGCCGCCAAAACTTTGGATCAATTTTTAACCCACTTCCTCGTAAGCTAGCGATCTGAAATTTTGCAGACAGTTTCGTACCGATGATAAAAACAATGTATCAAAATTCCAGATCAATCGTATGTACTGTCATTAAATTATTAATTTTTTAGATTATTTTATTTATTCCTATGTATCATGTTATTTTTTGAGATAGAGCGTCGCGGTGCGTATTATATTGAACAACCTTTCTGTCGCGCAATAAGGTGCGTATTTTTTTGACAACACTTTTCATAAACATTTTCCTGATCGGTGCGCATTATATTAAACCTGTTTTACGACACAACTACAATTTTGTATTTTTTGGGTGGTCTTGCGCTGCGTATTATAATGAACATTCTTTTAGTTACGTCTCGTACACAAAGGATGTAGTGAAAAACTTGTTTTTTACGGGGTTTTTTATTTTATAATTTAAATCATCCAAGAGTTCACCGACATGAAAAAAATAATGTTAACTTTTCAGTACATGCTGTCTTCTGTGGCAAGTTAGCAAGTTAACAAGTTTCTATAGCAAACTGCATACTAGGGAATTGTGTGGACAGCACAATGCCCAGGCGCTTTTACTTTACCCCAACTATTGTCAGGTACCCGTTCAGAGCTGGGTGGACTCAGGGTCATCCTTAGCCACGGGGAAAAGCCCCTGTCTTCACAGAGATTCGAACCCGTGACTCTCAGTATTCCACTGTGCTTCACTGACATCAAAGTTTTATCATTCACACTTTTCTGTAATGGCAATGGCGCAACAAGTGTATCATTTGAATTTTTTTTCTTAAACCAACATTTCGTCTATAAATGTACACTCTGACAGAATACAATTAAGGATTGCCAGACACAGCTTCCCATTCAACTAGACAAGTTAACGGCTTGTGTACACACAATATCGCTGAAACTCACCGACACACGACGATATCTGAGTCAGCACGATAGTTGGCAATGACGTCATCAATATCAGCGCTATAGCGATTCCAGCTTCCATTTTGTCTCCGTTTTTCTGATGACGTATTTTGGTTTAGAGTTTAGAGAATATGAAAATAAAATTTGAGAGGATCAATTAAAGAAATATAGTTTAATAAGTGAGGTTGAGCAATAATATTTATTAAAAGAATAGGATTGAAAGTATTGAAATGGCATTTACGCCAGTACCATGGAAATGTGAGACCTGTCACGTCATTTTCTTAAAATTTTAAATCACAACAAATTTTTTTTAAAAACTATAGGAGAACAAGAGTACATTTTAAAAAAAAAGTTTTCAAAGGTGCAGAAAATGTTTTTTTTTAATTTATAAAAAAACAGAATTTAAAAAAAAGCAGTTGGTGGTTGTCAAGGTCAGTACCAGTCTGGAGATAACCGAAATAAAATAGGAGTAAAAAGAAAATATTTAAACGCATTTAAGTCTATTGACTTGTGCCTGGAAAATTAACCTTCGATTTTTTTATTGAACTTTTTTTCCGCTGTTCAATATACCTTTCAATCCAAGCCTGGAATTCGACCCAACCTTTCTGTGTGCTAAGTTTTTAATTATGTATAGACCTATTTATCTGTGATCTTTGACGTGGTCGTTTATCTGAGGTGATCGATTTTAGACGATACACCTATGCAGGCTTGGTCCCACACACCCAGTAGAACATAAACAGATTGGAGATTGTCATATGCCGGGCAGCTCTCTTTGTCCTCAGCTGATACGATACAAAACACTCAAACGTTGACAGAATTCTAGAAACACTCACGCGTTGACAGAATGCTAGAAACACTCAAACGTTGACAGAATGCTAAAAACACTCAAACGTTGACAGAATGCTAAAAACACTCAAACGTTGACAGAATGCTAAAAACACTCAAACGTTGACAGAATGCTAAAAAACACTCACGCGTTGACAGAATGCTAGAAACACTCCAACGTTGACAGAATGCTAGAAACACTGGACTGAATACCACTTGAAAAGGGGAGACAACTGTCTAGGCCAGTATGGCGAACCTATTGCACGCGTGCCACAGTCGGCACGAAGAGCCTCATCAGCTGGCACGCGACTAAAATATTACTTCCTTAATCAATAATCACAATAAAATGATACAATGTAATATAAATAAGTTTTTTTGGTATGTTCTTGAACACATCACTTACTTATCACATTATGACACTGAATGACACAATGAACAGAAAAAGTAGTTTCAAATACTAGTGATGTTGCACCTTGCATGTTAAGGACAACATCTGGTTTCATACAGTTCTTTGTTAAAGAAGCGAAACACCCATATATTAAGTTTCAGTGTCTTACTCACCAAGAAGCTCTTTGTGCCAGGGACAGCTGCAAAATATTAGACGATGCTCTCAAAGTTGTCTAAGGGACAGCTGCAAAATATTAGAAGATGCTCTCAAAGATGTCCACCAAAATGGTCAATTACATCATGGCTCGAGCTCTTAATTGTCGACATTTTTAAGAGCTTCTTGATGAGGTTCAAGCACAGTATAACACTTTGCTGATGTACAATAAAGTCCGATGGTTGAGCAGAGGACGGGTTTTAGAGAGATTTTATAACCTGCTTGAAAGAAATGATGCTATCGTTTAATGTAAAAGGGCAAGATTATCCACGGCTCACTGATATGGTCTGGCTTAACAACGTTATGTTGTTTTTTTTAAAATTTTACTAGGGCTGTTATCGATTAATTTAAAATTAATCGTTAACTTATGAAAACATAACGATTAATTAATCGTTAATTTCGATTAAAACCAAAAATTGAAATGGTGTCATTAGTAACATTTAATTTATTAAACTTACTTGTCGAAAATCGAAACAACACTGGAATGTCTTCTTTATATGACATCTTTTAACCAACAACGCAAACAGACAAGTGTATTGACATTATTTGGTTCAAGTGAAGAGCGGGTCTTATTGACTATATAACCAGCCGATCTCAACAATCGTTTACATAGCTTTAGATTGTCTCAACAGAAGTTTCTGATACTGTAGTGGATGTTTGGTTTGCAGGTGATATGTACGCGAAGTGTTACAACGAATATAGCAATGTTTCCTTTAAGCAGCGCCGCTGCGCAGATATTTTACCGACGCCACGCAGGAGTTTAGAATCCCTGAGCAGAAATTTTTGTAAAATTTTGCACAAAAAATGGACGTTTTGCAACTTTGCACACGATTTATGTTAAAACTTTGCACACGAAACAACGAGCTTAGACCAGGGCCGGCTTTAGGCATAGGCAAACTAGGCGGCCGCCTAGGGCGTCCGATTAGTGGGGGCCTCGCACAGGACTCATATGAAAAAAAATAGATTTAAAGAGCGAAATAAGAGTCTATGACAACATTTACCCGCTGATTATTTTTAAACAGTGCATGTTTGAATTGTAATAATTTTTAATTTAAATTTAAATTCATCTGTCCAGACCAAGGAGGTTTGATAAACTGGAGGTGGCGTCTGCTATCAGATGGTCGCTAGCGGGTGAAGCCAGTGGGCGGAGAGTGGGGGGAGCATATCGCCATATTGTTAGACTCAAAACATTCCACCAGCTTTCATTGTTTCATTACCATACGGTATACCATCTTTCATTACCATACGGTATACCAGTTTTCACCAGTTTTATCATTCTGGTAACGACTCCAATGAGCTTCGTATTTTGTCATCTCGTTTTTTCTAGTCTGCTAAGAAAAAAGTTCATTTCTGGTGGTCTAGATATTCTATTAAGGTCAATTACAAAGCGCTGTAATGTATGTAAGGTTATTTATTCGGTCAGCTGATCGAGGGCTACAGAGCCTGGTCTTATATTGATAATACGCTAACTATATCGAAATGAAGTTCTACTGCTATACATAATTATAAAGAACGTACAAACAGGTCAACACATTTATTAACATTACAGGGGTCAGCGGAGGACTTTCTTAGTGTATCATTTATATTGTGGCATTGGGTGGGCTCGATCCCACGACCCTCAACTTTGTGAGGCGAGCGCACTACTGGCTTCGCTATCTTGTGTAGTTAAGTAATATCTATACTTTTAACTTTTGAACTAAATATTTTCTTCGCGTATTGAAATTGTTTAACTATATTTTGCATGGATTTGAACGATTTCATGATCAACGCTTATTAATTTGTTTATTTTGTTCTATATTAATAATTTAATGTATTACTTAATTTGTAACTTAACTTATTTTATAGTATAATTATAATATTCACAATAGACAGTTTTAAAATTATAAGAATAAATAAGATATAAATATAACACGTGAGACAAGCAACATTTTTATTTTTAAGTTCGCAAATCAACTCACAACTGCAACTGCCCATTTAAAGTTCAATGGAAAAAACAAACAAAGAATATAAAATTATTAAAATGATATAACTTATATCATATATTTAAAATGTTTAAATCTAAATACTGAATTGAAAGTATTGAATGATTGACTACTGGCAACCTACTAGTCAATGACAAAGAAGTTGAAAATGAAAGCCAACACTGAGCCTGTCCCAGTTACCAAGGCTCCCGTTCAAAATATTACAATAATATAACATACACACTACACAGCTTCCAATGTTTTGAGTCGCTCAAGATGGCTGCTGCGGGTGGGGGTCTGGCTTCAGCCTAGTGACGTCACGCCGCCTCCAGTTAATCAAACCTCCTTGGTCCAGACACATTTTCAGAAGATTGACAAACGTATAACCTACATTTACGCCAAATATACAACTGTTGAATATCAAATGTTTTAAGTAGTGAACATTTAATATTTAAAAGTTAAATTCTGTTGTAGGTAGCAAAATATAATGGATCGAATGTTTCAACCGGACAATGTAATTTTTTGGGGGGATTGGTTGGATTGTTAGGAATGTACGATTCATGCCTAGAAGATCGTTTAACACGTATAAAAAAAGAAATTCATGATCATTACCTGGGCAAGATAATTCAAAATGAGGTAGTTATTATGATCAGTGATGCCGCCTTGAAAAAATTATAAATAATATTCAAAATGCGAAATATTATTTTGGACTGCATACCTGATGCTGGTCACCAAGAACAAATGACTAAGATTTTTGCGAATATGCAGCATTGTGACTACGCTAGTGGAAATCAATGAATATTTTGTGGAATTCATGGCTGTCGTCAACAGCACTGGTTTAGGTCTCGCGGAAGCATGCTTGAAAAAGCTTGAAGATCTGAGTTCATGTTTCCAGAACTGCAGAGGCCAAGGATATGACAAAGGAGCGAATACGAAAGGCTGCAATCGTGGTGTACAAAAAAATTCTACTTGAACTCAATCTGAAATCATTTTATATGGATGTCACAGTTTCACTCTAATTCTTGGAGAATGGGCGAAATCTTCAGTGGTTGCAGCGACACTCTTTGGAGTTTTGCATCAAATTTATGTTTCGTTTGGTGCTTCAACACAGGGATGGAAGATCTTGAAAACTCATGTAAAAAATCTGAGAGTAAAGCCAATTTCCGATACACGCTGGTAATACAGGATCGATGCTGTTAAAGCTGTTCGTTATCAAACAGCAAGAGTGTACGATCATTGGTGGAAGTGTCAACGATCCAAAAGCAAGGACTGAACTTTAGTCATCTGGTACGATTTATTGTTTCAAATGAATATGATCAGCAAATTGATGCAATCGAAAGACATGCAATTTGACATTGCACGGGAATGTATAAAAAGTGCAACCGATTTCATAAAAAAAATCAAAGAAAATGGATTTGTATCTGCTCAAATTTCGGCCACAGAATTGGCCCAAGAATTAGAGTTGGAACCAGATGAAATCATATTTCCAGCTGCCACAATCTTGAGACGACAGAAAGTGCACAAACAGTTCGCCTATGAAAGCATAGGGCATAGATAATCATTCACAGATTCAAAGGAAAAATATCGAGTGGAATTTTTAAATGTTTTGTTAGATCTAGCAGCTATGTCATTGACTGTACGTTTTGAGCAAATGGAACGTTACTTTGTCATTTTGGTTTTCTGCACAACTCAACAAAAAAAATTGCAGAATTCGACCAAAATGATTTGATGAAATTTTCCATGGATATAAATATTGCACTCACCGATGCATCTGGTTCAGATATTGATCCGCAGGATTTATGCAGGGAATTGCAAATATTTTCCAACGTTGTTCCAGATACTGTTTCGTCTTCTCTTGATTCTTTACATTTTAATTATGATCATGGTTTGAATACTGCTGTTCCAAGTGTCGCTATAGCCCTTAGTATATCATTGACAATTCCGATTACTTTTGCATCGGGGGAAAGTTTTTCCAAGTTGAAATTAATAAAACAAAAAAACTATTTGAGAACGACTATGACGCAAGAACACCAGAATAGTCTGATAATGATATCTATCAGCAGTCTGGTAATGATATCTATCGAACAGTCTGGTAATGATATCTATCGAACAGTCTGGTAATGATATCTATCGAACGAGATATCGTCCAGTCTTATCTTATCTTATCTTATCTATGCAGACGCTCCTTCTATGCAGAAGATAATTGCGTCCACAGACCATGACAGATGATCTGTTGGCAAGTGATGCGGCGTTCACAGACTATGGCTTTGTGGGTTCCACGCATTAACCAGCCGCCTAACTAGTGTTAGGTACCCATTCGGAGCTGGATGATTCAGGCCCCAGGAACAAATCCTTGCCTTCACATGGATTCGAACCCATGACTATTGGTACGCCAGTCGAGCGCGCTGCCCCTCGACCACCAGCATCTGGATTATTAAAAATTTATTGCAGACTTTGCTGCCATCAAAGCACACAAATTTTATTTTTGTTGAAGGTTTACGACATATGCAAGACCATGGCTGTATAAATTTCAATTATTTGTTGATTTAGATATAAAAACAGGTGGTTTTTAATTAATTGTGTAATTTTATTTTTTTCGTATTTATTTTTTATTTTTCTATAACCTTTAGGGCCACCAAATTCACTTCGCCTAGGGCCTCCAATTCCCTAAAGCCGGCCCTGCTTAGACTTAGAGGGAACATTGCATGGTAGGAAAACGATTTCTCTCAATGGAAACAACCTTTATCAACATTTTCAACAATCACCTAAGTGAATAGTTTAAAGAAAAATGTTCGTGTAATCGTCTGGAAATTAGTTCATATTTATCTGCCGAAATATTTTACTTTTTAACTTACTTCCAATACATTTATAAGTGGCGGGTCGATTAATCGTTTAAAAAAAATTTAATCGTTAAATTTTTTTAACGATTTATCGAGAAATTAATCGTTAATTTCCGGAGCCCTAAATTTTACACAACACTTCAGTGTGCTGAAAAAGCAACTGCACGGCTTGGGAAAAACGACAGAAAGGATATTTTGCGATATAAAAACAACTGCAGAAGAAAACTGCATATTATTGAAAGAGATTGTGCCATTGGGCAGCTGACTTATTTTCTAAATCTAAAGATTCATCTAAAATTTTCTACACATTAGCACACAATCCTTCAAGTCATGAAGAAATCTACACGGAATTTTCGAGCATCGTAGCAGCTGTAAAGGAAAATTGTAATGACAGATTGCTACTGTTCCTTCAGATGTAAACAACCATGTATTTTCTTATTTCTCCAGATAATGTATCATATAGAATGGCACTACGATAAAGTTTTTAAATAAAATACAAAATACACAAACAAATTGTGCAATGAAAACAAATATTTCAGCTTTATTTTTAAACTAATACGACAGTAGACGTTTCGGCTAATGCCTTCATCAGTACAATAACATAAAATACGTACTTACATCAGTATTATTTGAATGTGTAAAACATATTATGCAATAAATATTAAGGTAAAAGAGAAAGAAAAGGGAAGGGACAACAAAAACAAGTAGTATATCGTTTGTCCTTGTTTGTTTTTGTATTTTGTATTTTATTTCTCCAGATAAATCTAACGTTGAAGAACTTGATCTCAAGAAATTTCTATAACGTGAAAAAGAAAATTCTTTGATCTGCGTGCAACGCTTGAGAAGAGTGTAAAGAGATCACACAGGACAGCACAATTGATAGAGATCACACAGGACAGCACGATTGATAGAGATCACACAGGACAGCACAATTGATAGAGATCCCACAGGACAGCACAATTGATAGAGATCACAAAGGACAGCACAATTGACAGAGATCACACAGGACAGCACAATTGATAGAGATCACACAGGACAGCACAATTGATAGTTGTGAAAATGACATCCTTAAAGTGGGGAATTCTCTGCCAAAAATAGTTTAAATCAATGAAAACATTTGGGGGTGCTATTCTGACTTTGTTTGGATCATCTTATGCCTGTGAACAGCTGTTTTCAGCTTTGAATTATATCAAATGTGACACAAGAAACAGACTATCAGATGACCAGAGTGCTGCATCTGTTGCGCTCAAATTAACGAAGTATGAGCTGAGATTTGATGCAGCTATCAGAATGTATGCAACAAAAAAATCCGATTAATTACGAAAAACCAATCTATTTAATTTTGGGCATGCGGCCCCAAAAAGGTTCGCACCTACTGGTCTAGGCTATCAATGCGCCGGTAGACAGCTCCATGATAATAAGACTTAGGATATGAAGTTCAGACGAATAAATACAAGAACCCAATACATGAACTGCTCGTTCTTGCAATGGGAAATAAATAATTAGCGACCGGAACAAGCTTTCAAAGGGATCAGTTGAGGCTACAACAGTAGACTTATTTGTGTCCTTTCCCCAACTTCTAGTCACTGATATCACTGTTGAAAAGCCTTGCAAAGCATATCTTTACACATGTTTTGACAAACGTTTAGCACTCACAGGAGTCGTAATGACGAGAGCATTCATCGAGTAGGGCTCTTAAGATAGAAAAAAAATATACTGAAAACGTTTTAAGGGCGTAACGGGTTTTTTTAGTTGCTCTTATATATGGCATCCCCAATATATGTGCCATTGTCTTCATAATTTAAATATAGGAAATTATTTGGACATCATCATAAAAATTTGGACGTGCTATTTGTACATAAAATATTTTACTCAACCCCTCCCCCTCTTTTGGAAGAGAAAAGTATTAAAAGTATGTAACCCCTCGTAAGCTGAGCTCACAAGAATAATAGGACACTTCAAACAAAATGGTACACATTTATAAAAAAAACCAAGCTAAATCGGTAATTATGATTGTTAACTTTATACTACTTATCTTTGTCGTTGTGCTCTTTTTTTAGAGCAAGTGTTACCGGTATTTAAAATATATATATATATATATATATCTTTGGTAAACAGTGGCGAAAGCCCCTGCATTAAAATTCCTTGTTGAAAACAAAATTTGTCAAAGAATTTATTAAAACATAATTCACAAAAATAAATAAAATTATTAAATATGGTAACTGAAGATGTTTAATAATATATTATAGCTTCTAGTAGAGCAGTTGAATCTTGTAGAACGTAGACAAGGACCTTGATGACCTACAATAACAACACAGATGTTCAAGGTACACGCAGACATCACCTTTGACCCGCTCGTGAGCCGATCACCCAACTTTCCCCCTAGATTTTGTCCAAAAAAAAAGGTCTGCTTTAGAACGAGTATATACGATAATACTAGGGCTGTTAACGATTAATTTAAATTTAATCGTTAACTTTTCAAAACTTAATGATTAATTTATCGTTAATTTCCATTAAAGCCAAAAATTAAAATTCATGATGTCACAAATAACACTTATTCAACGTTCTTGTTGAAAATCTAAATAAGACTGGAATGTCCCCTTTATACGTCATCTTTTAACCAACTACGCAAAAAGACAACGGTGTTAACATTATTTGGTTCAAGTGATGAGCGGGTCTAATTTACGATATAATCAGAAGAGCTGAACAATCATTCACATGGAACTGAGGTAACTGGTATGCACAAAACGGTCTTGGCAAGGAATGACATATCGGATATCGATGTTCATTAAGTTTCCATCATTGTAGAGTGTCAATGGATCAGGAAATTTCATGTACATTTTGTAACGCAGTAATCCATCAGAAGAGCTTTCTTCATTTTCTGTCTCTGAGTCAGACTCCATTACTGCCATTAGCTTAATATGCTTTTTATTTGGTTTGGTATGTAGGCGAAGTGTTAGAACCATGGTAGGCAAACTTTATCAACTTTTTGAACTTTCCCGTCAGTTCATAGTTTAAAACCAAAATGTTCGTGTAATCATCAGAAAATTTATTATTTATCGACCGCTATTTTTTATAATTTTTATTTACTTTTTGACTTCCAATAATTTGTATGTGATAATGCGATTAATCGTTAAAAATAATTTAATCCGCAGCCCTATGTAATACATTTCCATTTTTACTTCTGTTGGATAAGTAGCATTTTAACTACATAGAAACAGTTTATATTTATTACAAACTAACCTTTCAGCTTTATAATAGAGAATTCCGCCTGATAACATAGTCCATAAAAGTCCATAAAATAGTAAACATGTTGCATTCCGGTTTCATTTAAGTGAAACTACCATCACTCAAACTCAGAATATAGTCAATATGTCACCATTTTTACATTTGCTGGTAACCTTGAAGGAATAAAAACAGTGTACCTCTTTTATGGGCGGAACCAACATCAATAACGAGTCTACGATCGAATAAGATGTGTTTACATACTGTGTTTATTAGCTGGGCGTGAAAAGGTGGAAGTGAAATATGGCACATCTCTTGGATAAGAGTTTTAAGGGCGTTTGCTCCTTTCTATTAGTAAACATTTAATGAGAAATAAAGGCAATCAGGTCACAGACTTGCACACAGAAGCGAAGCTAGTGCTAATACTAACAGGGTCAAAGGTGATGTCTGCGTGTACCTTGAACATCTGTGTTATTATTGTAGGTCATCAAGGTCCCACTAGATAATGTTTCTCCTAGATTTAATAGAGTATTGGTGTGTGTGTTTAAAATCTATGAAAGAAGTGCCTTCAATACAGAAGATTATTGCGTCCGACGCTTATGCATAGTGTTAGCCGTATGCACTTCATTGGAATTGGTGGGCCGAGAACCAGTGATTCTCTGTCTACCTGGAGCCGCCACTGCTGAACGGGGTTGGTTGGGGTAATACGCCTAAAAAAATGAAAACTTTGGAATATTTAAGTAGTCTCCACAATAATGAGGAAAAGCAAATTTAAACGCGAAAAAAAATCCTGGTGCGTATTATATCGTACTCTAGCTAAATGGTACTATTATACAGAATGGGACTGTATTTATTGTTTTAATCGCACCAATCGTTTGCGTTTCTGGTAGTTTAAATTCAACGGCAACCATAATAACCACCCAAAACACAACTGCGTTCATTAAAACACAAAAAACCCTCTAATGCATACTCTGGTGCGCACGGGATGCTCCATGCACACTAATAATTTACGCGAAATGACTCACTCATATAACATTTCCCCACATAACATAGAAACCTTTTCAATGCACTGTACCATGTTAAAGAACATCATTAAAACGATTATTTTAAAAACCAGCATGAAATTAATACCGTTATAGATTTTTGAGAGGAAAACGATAGATCAATGGAATATGACTAAATGAGCCGATTGTAAGGCACTTCTCTTGTACTTCGCTCCACTGATCCAGTTATGTCAGCTATGACGAAAAATTTTATGATCCAATTTTAATCCATACGAATAACTCGGTATAAGTTTCACATACGAATTTTATTATCGGTATTTTCATAACGCGTACAATTTTCGCCCGTGTAAAGTAATTGTAGATGCTTTACACGCAGGGCCGTCTTAACGCATAGGACCGTTGGGCATTTGCCCGGGGGCCCACGAGTATAGGGGCCCCATGCGAATATGTTGTAGGGAGGGTTTCGGAAAACTTATAAAATTTAGTTTTATTTTATAAAAAATCTCATAATTTTGAGTTTATATGAATATGCGACGGGCCCTTTAAGTTTATCAATGACTTCCAACCTTGGACAAAGTGAAAGCTCTCTAACGCGCCGGGTTTAAAAATGTAGGTCCCGTGAGCATGCGCACAATACAGTATAGCTATGTAGGAATACTGTAACACTATGCGTTGGTTCCAATTTAATTTTCTTAAAGAGAACAAAATTCCACTATCAAACTGCCGTGGCCAATCATACGATAATGCGTCAAATTCAAATATGACTGGACGATACACTGGATTGCAGGCACGTATTCATGAACTCAATGAGTTTGTCATCTATGTCCCCTGTGCAGGACACAGCCTGAATTTGGTGGGAGTAAAATCTGCAGAGTGTTGTCTACAGTCTATAAAATTCTTTGACTTTGTTCAGCACCTGTATACATTTTTGCTGTTTCTACTCATCGCTGGAATGTAATGACATCATATTTAGAAAAAGATGTTGTGTTCAAGCGTCTGTCTGACACACGTTGGTCAGCACCTTTGATGCTGTTCATGCTTTGTGTAGGGGTTTCGACAAAATAAAACATGCACTGGATTCTATATCAGGTAACAATGAACAGCAAGTGACAACAAGGTGTGAGGCGGAAGGTTTGAGCAAAAAAATGGAACACCTTGAAACAATCTTTCTTACAAGTCTTTGGAAGGACATTCTAGAAAGGATGAATACAAAAAGCGAAGTTTTACAATCAAAGAATGTAAACATCCTAGTTGCCACAAATCATCTTGAGTCGCTGAAAAGCTATCTTCGGGAAAATAGAGACAAATTCACTGAATATGAATTCAAAACCAGGAGTATGTGTCCATATGCCAATTACTATGATTATGAGGGGAAAATACGGGAACGAGCCCGAAGTGTGCGTTTTAGTAGGTTTGATAAGCCAGGAGAAGAGTTACTTCTAAATAAGTCCGAAAAAATCAGGGTATAAATTTTCCTCCCTATTCTGGAGACTTTAATCGTTGACCTAACAAGACGTGCAGAGGCGTATTCACAAATTGGAAATCTGTTTTCTTTCTTGAATGAATTAAAAACCATTACTTCTGATGCACTAAAGAAAAAATGCGAACATCTTTCCAATGCGTACCCCAAAGACTTGAGTTATGACGACCTTTTACATCAAATGTGAACATCTCAACCATTGCATGGTTTTCTCGAAGAAAATTGTAAGACTCTCCCTGCACTGTACAGAAAAATAATTTCGGACAATTTAAAATCTGTTTTTCCGAACATTTAAAATGCACTCAGAGTGTTCATGTTCATGATGGTGAGCAACTGTACAGGAGAACGTTCTTTTTAAATACTTAAGCGTATAAAAAATCAACTTCGTAGTCCAATGGGACAGCATCGTTTGAACTGGCTTTCACTCATGAGCATAGAAAATGACATCCTGAAGACCATTGACTTCAATCCGATAATAAAACTATTTTCTGAAAAGAAATGTTACAAACGCTTGTTATAATAAAGTACCGTACTGAAATTTTTCTAATCAAACTATTTTTTTCCCCATTACGAATGTTAATACCGTTGTTTGACCTTGTGTTATAGATGTAATATGTTATGGTGCTAATTTTTTTTATAAAAACATATGTACATATCTGTTTTGTGTGTATTTTTGTTTTTTTTAAAGTAAATATCATAATTACTATTAGAAAACATGTAAATAAAATATTTTTCTCTCTGTTTTTCATGCTTAATGTTGATTATAGTAGCAGCTGTACAGCACGTCTTAACAACAATGTTGTTGAAATTAGTAGTCTATAGTGGCAATAAAATAAATAATACATTATTTTTAATATTATACATCATTTATTTTTTTATTCCTGGGGGGGGGAAGAGGGGGGCAGCACTCTTTCTTTGCCCAGGGGCCCAACACTATTACTTTGCCCGAGGGTCCAAGACGGTGTAAAGACGGCATAATATTAAACACAATAACAGCAATGAGCTTGTGGTATCTATATATATAATTCTCTTCGTGGTCGGACCCTGCGAGACAAGCTGCAAGTATGTTCAACAGATACTAATTTTAGACAGCAGCGCACCAAATTACTGCACCAATGCATCAAAAGGTGTGCACATTAAATATGCGCTGTAAAAAAAAATTAGATGACGTAATTGTTTTCGCTGACATTTTAATTTTGTAAAAAGGGAACATTGTAAAAAGTTATAAAATACTTTGTGTACATTTCAGAAAGTTTAATATTTCGTATTGATCAAACAAGGACAAGTTAGTTGGGATTTTGAAAAAGGTGGGCGCCATAGGCGCCCTAAAAAAGTGCATTCTTTCAAAATAAATTTATTTCAGCTGAACACTTCCGTCATTTTTACGGGTGATACGCCGCGGGTCTCTCCAGAGTTCCTTCTTTTCATTCATTCACAGTCGTTTGTCCAAACACACCCCATTTTGACAACTGTGTCTTTCAGGAAGTCTTCACCCGTCACTAAATCATTAGCGGCGTATGCTACGGCGCGGGTCAGGTAGTTTCTTATAAAGGCAATCAATGTAGAATATCGAATAATTGTAATTTAATTTTTTAATTATTAAATTTTTATTCTGGTGGAGTAGGGAATATAATTACCGGGTGCTGTTGAAATAAACTGTCAACATATTGAAAATAATTATTTTATTTTCAGTTTAGCGGAATGAAAATTCCTGGTATATTACAGAGGATTAACTATTCTATAAAAAAATCAGTGACTCTTGACAGAAAAACATTTATCCAAAGAAAAAACGGCTAACAATAGCTAAAACTTCCAATCAGCTAAATTTATTTCACAAAATAAATAACTCTGTAAGTAATTTAAAGAACTATAACTCCTCCAATCAAAGTTAGTTACTTCACACCATTTACATGCCCTTGAAATGTTCCTTCCACTCAATTCTGGGATTGACCTAAAACAAACGAAACTTTCATCTATTTACTAAATGAAGATTCAATTTTTAAATTTTTTTTTACATAAATGTAAGTGGTATTCAACAAAAACATACACGTATGTTGTTTTTTTATAATGTCATTTTTTTCCAGAGGTAATAGGTATTTTATCTGAGTTTATTAAAGAAGGACTACGTCATTCTCTACTGTAACAGTATATATATAAAGCTACGGTAACCTTCGGTCAGTGTGCGAGATAACCGAGAAGATGTAGATTTTGAATTACACAGGAAAAAAAAACTTTATCCCTTATTCATGACGTAGGGCTGGGGGGAAAAAAGTTTTTGGTGTCGAGATTAATGAAGTGTATTTTCTTACGATGATTTTGCGATGACGTATTTAAATTTAAAGCTTGATCTAAGGTCCATCTAGCAGCTGAGATTATTATACTTATTTCTCATATTATTTTTTAAAGGTTGCTTTTCCTCCAAATTGTTTATTTTATATTATGTGGTTTTCCCCAAATGTTTTGTTAGATTTTTCTTGGAAATTTAAAAGTTGACAAAAGTTTCGAAGAAACAGGCCGTCCATTTCCCCAGGAAATTTCTACCTAAAATAGACTGCAGTTCATCGATTACCAGTCCTGCACGGGGTTGTTATAAACAAACCAACAATGAGTTATGACAACGGAACATGATTACATTTCTTAACTGCATTGGTGAGTCGTATCCAAAAGATTACTTAACAATAATTACTATTTTAACGCATGAATATAATGATACATTTATTTCATAAACTAATACTGTCTTTGTGATTGCATTACGTTTGTAAGTTATATACGTTGTTGATACTCAACATCATCCAGTGAACTCATCTCCGAGTGTTGATTCTTGGAACCAATGCTACATTCTGTTGTGCCAATCTAGTTTAACTCGGCTTTTTAAACGTGTGAACCATTAAATAATTATATATTATATTGTATATATATATATGTATATACCATCTGACATTCCCGACGACCCCGGGCCTGCATTATGGATCCCATTTAGGACCCCACCCAGTACGATCCCATTGAATAATGGGATCTGGAGCTTATTCGAATTCCCTCCCCGATATGATTCCTTTCTTCGTTGGGATTACATATCCCATTGTGATCAAGTTGCATAAGGGATCCCATTCGTGATGTTAACCCTTTCCCAGATATGATCACATACACCGATCGGTTCACATATCCCAGTATTATCCCGTAGCATACTGTGATGCCGTTCTGGTTTGAATCTTTTTTCCAGTATGATCCCGTTGCAAAATGGGATCCCGTTTTAGTAGAATCCCTTTCCCCGATATGATTCAATACTTCCTTTGGATTAAATTATGATTCCTTTGCACGATGGGACCCTATTATGGGTCCATCCCTTTCCTTGATGAATTCCCATACTTGATCGGATCACGTACCACAGCATGCTACTATTGAATAATGGGATCTTGTTCTTGGTAGAATCCCTTTCGCCCTATTTAATCCTATATTTTGGTAGGATCAAATACCCCAGTTTGATCCCATTGCATAATAAGATTCCATTTTCCTCAAATCCCTTACCGCGATATGATTCCATTCTTCAGTTGGATTATATACCCAAGTGTGATTACGTTGGATAATGGGGTCACATTCTGGTTTGAATCCCTCTCCATATGACCCCGTTAGCTCAGGAAATCTGGTTCCCTGGTGGTTAACCAATATTTGTAGCATTTAGTTAAATAGGATATTATTCCTGATGGAATACTGTTCCCTGTTAGATCCCGTTCTGGTTTCTCTCACGTTTTCTCGTTTGATTCCGTTACATGTTGGATTGTGAAGCTATCTACAAAGTAATTGTTTAATACTACTGATTCATAGACAAAAAATTGTAGTGTTCCACCACTAATTAAATCTGTATTTACTTTCTGTGATTATCTTTTAAAGCTGACAATGCCCAAGGCGTCTGAGATCGACCTTCTCTTGATTGGGAAGACTGGTAATGGCAAGAGTGCCACGGGGAACAGCATCTTACGACGGAAAGCCTTTGAGAGTTGCGCCAGTGCGGACTCCGTGACAAAGTCGGTAGAGTCGGAAGTGGGAGAGGTCAACGGCCGTGTGGTCAAAGTCGTGGACAGCCCTGGCGTCTGTGACACCGACCGCGACAAGGAGAAGGGCTTCAACTTGGTCCTGGATGGCCTCAAATGGGCGATCGTTACAAACCCCGTCGGCTATCATGCAATTCTTCTCGTGCTCAAGTACGGGTCAAGGTTCACGGAGGAAGAGGTCCAGGCAGTCAAGTTTTTGAAGCATGTGTTCGGCGAATCATTCGTGGAGGATTATTGCATCATTGTCATGACCAACGGGAAGACGTTCGTGGATAACCACGAAGCGTCCGGCAAGACGTTTGAAACTTGGTGCGAGGAACAAACTGGAGAATTCAAAGAGCTTCTGAAAGAATGCCAAGGCAGAATCGTGCTATTCAACAATCACACGCGCGATGAAGAACAGAAGTTCAGCCAAACTCAGAAGCTGCTGGACATTGTCGACCATCTCCGGATGCATGGCAGGCGGTATAACGACGAGACGTTTGAGAAGGCGTTAAACACGCGAACTCTCCTGATAGTCGAGTGCAAGGAGCCGATGATCAGAGAGGAGACACTGGAGGAGACGAGCCTGATGATACAAAAACTTGAGAACCTCCAGGCCAGGCGGTTGCAAGGGGACTGGTTAACGAAGCTTGAAGATCTTTTGATTGGGGCTGAGGCCCTCTACGCGAAGTTGGAGGGTCAAGATCGAGGCACTGGAGTTTTGAAGAGCCTGTTGCTAACGGTGGAATCCATCAAGGGTCAGGTGTCCAGTGAGATAAAGTTGTGTGTCGAAACTGGGAAGAAAAACGAAATGTCAGCAAAGGAGGCCAAGACGAAATCTCAAACCAGCATAGAAATTACATCTTCAAGTGCGCGAAAAGTTTCCGACACCAGCACAGAACAAATTTGCGAGCTAATGAAAATATTGCAAGATCTTCAGCTGAAGCAAAGTCAACAGCGCTCCCAAATGTTGGGCCATTATGGGGAGTCAAAAATAAAATTCCGAAGTTTCTTATCGTCAAACTTATTGAACAGAGTTGATTGGCCATTTTTAATGCAATTTACAAGTTACAATTCGGGCAAATAATGTTTAAAGTGAAACTAAAAAAACAAAAAGAATAATAAGTCGAAATAGTACGTTATGAATTAATTTCTTTTCTGCTTTTAAATTTAAGGGACCACAAAACATTAGCGATTTTTGTTTCTACATTCTATCGCTGTCATTTATTTCCTAAACCACTAAATATTTTAATTGTGTTCAATTATTTTCCCTATTATAAATATGTTTTCAATTATTCATTTTTAATAACAATCCTACAGGCATTCAGCGGCGTAGCTTGGGTATGTGCCACCCGGGGCAGAACCCATCTTTTGTGTCCCCCCAAACCACCCCCCCCCGGGGAAAAATATGTTGATGCTATAAAGAGGAGAGATTTTTTATTAAAAAAGTAATAATAAGGACAATATACATTATTATGTTAGAAATAAATAAAAGAGCGTTTATTTCTTTATTAAAATTCAAGGTTTTTGTTTTCCTTGTGGCACAATCTTTGATATTTCAATATTGTCAGCAATGCGATGTTCAATATCCAAAATAGCTATAGATTAGTCAATCTGTCGTACGTATTCATTTATTGATCATAATCAAGTTTGCGTTAACTTAAATGTAGTGAGGCTTCTCTCACAGCTGGCATTCAAAGTCCAGTAGACTAGCAGGTGTACGAAAATCGTATCTGCTTTCCGAATTCTGTAACTGACAAAACCTCACATGAATTTCTATAGTTATCTCATCTCATGACGAATACAAATTTGCTCTCTTGTTATTTGACTGGAAGGTTTAAATTAAAATGATTTGGTATCCACATAAAATTGTAGAAAATGTCAAAGCATCATTTACGTATTCCATTAGTTTTTCCGTAAATAGCCTCTGCAAAGCATTTTAGCACTATAATAGACTATAATATAATTTCGGGCCACATTGTCTTCATAAATTATATGTTTCCAGATAGTACATAATTCCTAATGTAAACAAAAAATTGAAAAGAAAAATATTTCGATGTTACTAACTAAGTTCCCGAATCTATCCCTAATGTTTAGCCCTGTGTCTGCCTCTGTCAGTTTTCGATAGTTTCCAAAGTAACCTCAAAATGATTCAATATTTTATCCTGAAGTCTGATTAATGCCTTGCATGTAGCAGCAATAAGATTTTTTTCCAATGGTGTGTGGGCATGGAGAAGAATGCATAACACCGTTTTAGTGTACCAAAAATAGTCGCATGGTACGTTTCAGGTTTAATGAACTGTTTGAGTGAGATTTAACTTTGAGATTTATGTCTTTGAGATTTATGTCTTTGAGATTTATGTCTTTGAGATTTATGTCTTTGAGATTTATGTCTTTGAGATTTATGTCTTTGAGATTTATGTCTTTGAGATTTATGTCTTTGAGATTTATGTCTTTGAGATTTATGTCTTTGAGATTTATGTCTTTGAGATTTATGTCTTTGAGATTTATGTCTTTGAGATTTATGTCTTTGAGTCTTTCATGAACTCTTGAATACTTTCAAGCCATGAAGAAGTATTAAAAAAACGCCTGGCCTCTGCAGTCCTTTATAATCAGGGCCGGATTAAGCCATCTTGGTGCCCGAGCACAAACCAACATGGGTGCCCGCTTCTGCCCCGATATCCAACTGACCGCTGGTATGTTCAATATTAAGCAAAGCAACTAACAAACTGCATTGGTGCACACAGGTGCGTCACAGGGGATTGCGGGAGGTGCGGAACGCACCGGGTGACACCAAAGGATAAAACTATGTATGCCGCGTTATTTGGCATTGGCATACTCGGAGGAGATCCATGGGGTAAGTGGTGAGGGGGTGACACCATGACCTACCGAACTGGATGAGACCCACCCTAGTGACGCCGCTGTTAACACATATGTTTGTACTAGTATCACTCAAATAAAATCTACGATAAGTTATTTCTGTTTTAAAATTAATATTGAATTAATTTTTTAATAATAATAGACAAAAATACTGTAACTTTTTTAATAGATGAGAAAGTCAGAAAAAGCAAACCTTTACATTTTAAAGTTCTTTATTCTAGATTTACATCTGGCAAAGTACATCATCAAAGTTAATTTTGCGCAAAATGTCTGTCTCAATCATCAGCAAAGATAAGGAATCAAGCCTTTCTTATTTCATTATCGATCTACTTGGATTTTTTGTACGTTTTAACTGAGAAAAAGAGCGCTCAGTGAAAACTTTCGTAAACATTAATGTTAAAAATATGCGCAAGTCAATTTCTACATTGGAAAAGCAAACGGAATGTTGTCTTTTATTTTGTATACTTCTGCATGACTCAGCGTGTTGTTTTCAGATTTTGATGCACGAAACTTGTGGCGAATATATGAGTGTAACTTTTGTAGTTCAGTAAATAAATTATTGTTCAGATCTTCAAAATAAACATTTATTAGTCCTATATAACACTGACATGTTTGTTGTATATCGACCAGACAAGAAAATATAAATGCTATATCATTATATACCTATCCTCATCTACCCATCTCTGTCTCAAGTTTGTCAACAATGGCGTAAAAAGCAAATATACGAAATTTGTCTCTTGTTTTCAGAGATACATCAGGGGCATCACCATCAATGACCACTGTCTTTCATGCAAGTGATCTGCTAGTGAAGAGTACAAATCAGCACACGTTTTCAAGTTCACTTGCTCATTTTGTAGAGCTTGACTGAATTTTGAAAATGTTGTAACACTTCTTCCCAAAAGACAAGCATGAGAGCAAATTCTAATCATTGTATCTTCTTAACAATTTTTGTCTGCTTCTCTTCTGGTGTCCCCTTCTATCACAGGTCTTATTGTAAACACTATAACGCTTCTATAATCTGAGGATGAGACTTTAGAATAGCTTTAGTTCCAACAGCATGTGTTTCCCATCTGGTATCGGAAAGTGAGTTTACCAGCGTTCAATCCACAAAGCGTCCTTTCAGAATCTTCCATCTGTTGGTTGAAGCTGAGAAAAAAGTACCGATCAGTTGCACTGTATGGAAGAAGTTTACTGCCTCTAAACAAGAGTCAACGGCACTTCTGCCTACCAGATTTAGTGAATGGGTGGCACAGGGTATGTAGATAGAAAACTAATTTTTCTCTAGAATTTTGTTCTGCATGCCCTTGTAATACCAAGACATATTAGCTGCGTTATCCGGAACTGACCACTGCATTTCGCAAAATCAATATTGTAAACTTCACGTAAGTACTGCAACTCTTGCTTAGCCATTCCTTCACCGGTGTAACTTTGCAGCTCCAAGAAAGTAAAAAATCGCTCAATGGGCTCTCCATTTACAACATATCGAAGAACAACGCTTAACTGATATATAGGTGAAATATCGGGTATTGACAAGCTGAAATAACCGGAAGCCTTTACTTCATCTATATTTAATTGATGGAATTTTTTAGGCATAATTTTAATCAGTTCTTCGCATATAGTTTGGCATACATAAGAAGGATTTCCTTTTCCAGAATTTCCTTATTTCGCAATGTGTGATGCTAAAAATGGATCAAACTGACTGACCGACTCCAGCAACCCTAGAAAATTCAAATTTTGTAAAGATCCAAATTTTTCATTTGTCCCTTTAAAAGCGATATCAGGAGTTTATTATGATTGCACGGGCCCCTGGCTGCAATTCCACCTGGGACCCTGTCCAGCCACTTTATTATACAATTTAATAAGTTTGAGGCCCCTTAATTTAGTCTTAAATCATTTGGGGCCCTTGGCTTTAGCCCAATCAGCCTTCCATTTAATCCGCCCCTGTGCGATTTAATGTTACATTTGCGATTTGCTAACGTCATATCGATTATGGACAATATAAACAATTTTCTTGAGGACTTGTGGTGCCCCGCAAACGCTTGGTGCCCAAGGCACGTGCCTTGTTTGCCTATAGGTTAATCCAGGCCTGCCTTTATTTTAAGACGATCATTAAAAAAATATTTCAGAAATGTCCCAAGCAGATTCTTTTTGTTTCAATTAAATCTTTGAAAGATAAAACAACGTCTACTTTCTGATTTTCAATCTTTACACATCGAAAAACTGGACTTGTTTGATTTTTATAAGAAATATATGGAGAGCTATCAACTACAATGGAAAAATATTTGGTCTTTTGTACCTCAAAATTGATGTTTGGCGAACTGTATCTCCTAAAACTGCAAAAAGCTCATTGTGAAATTGCGGTGACGAGTTCTTTACCCCTTTTCACATGATGTTCTCGTAGCACTGGATCGTAAATTGCTAGCAGATGCATCAGTTCCAGAATATTGCCTATATTGGCATTAGTATTGTTCTCAATGTGACCGCAAAAAGCCATTTTCAATTTTGCAATTATTTAATAATGTCGAAAATTCTTACAAGAACTTATTGCTGCTTCGTTTTGTTTCCATTTACAACAAAATACAAAAAAATTTTGGTCGTTATTAATAGTCAATTCCTTTTATCCGATTTCTGATTCCTTGAATTTGCAAAAACTTTGGTAATGTTGAAAACTTATTTCATGAGTAGCTAATTTAGAATTTATTTTACGCCAGCTTTTAATTCTGTTATATTTAAATGAGCAATTTTGTGCATTACTTTTTTATGCCATACAAAGAGCCATTAAAATGAAAATAATGTTGCTTTTTAAAGAGAATTAGCCATTTAAAAGGGAAAACATTTTTTCCAGTACTATTTTTAAGTTAAAATCATTCTCGCATTACCTGTGTCACCACTACTTTGGTGAAGTAAAGACCATGGCTAATTTGAGGAATTTTGATTTAATATGTTAGGCACTCTCTCAATCATGCTGCACTTTTATCTCTCTCTATGCGTAATTTATTTATATCTATTAAGCCAATGTATGTTGAAATTGTATAGATTTCTCTTGGAATTTAACGGATATAGCACTTTTCGCTTCTACAAGATGAGCGGCCGACAAATTTAAATGAGTTATAGGTATCAGCACATTATCGTCATGTTTTATACTACTTCAGCCCCTTGGTTTTTCAGTTGATTTGCATTAGTATCAGAAAAGTTAAGATTCATTGTGGAGTTTTAAGTTTTGGCATTAGAAACGTTCACTTATTTTAATATGGGTCAAAATTTCTTTTTCAACTTTTCCTTTATTTAACTTTATTTTAAAGTTTTTGTTTCATTTTTACAAGATTATTTAATTATTTATTATTAACAATGAGAAATTCGCCGCCACATCCGCGACACCTATACTAGACTCCACCCCCCAACAAAGTGCCGCCCGAAGCATTTGATTGGCTCATGTTTGAAATTTATAGGCTACGTACATTTTCGCTTCTGCAACAGTAGTGGCTGTCAAATTTGAGCAATCATTTAAGTTACCAGCAGATCAGCGTCACGTTCTCACATTACTTTAGCTTCTTGGTTTTTCAGTTTAGTATTATAAGTATCAGAACGATGTATATCCAATATTGAGTTAAATTGTATGTTTTGGCAGTAGAAATTTATGAAATGTTACAATTTTACTATTTGTTCCTTTATTAATTTACTCTGTTTATTATTTTTATTTTATTCTGATAAAAATTTCCAATGATTTTTTTCGTTATTTTCATTTTTAGTGGCTAAATAACAACGAGGATTTTTCCGCTTCTAAAAAATAGTGCCGCCCTGGGAATTTGCCATTCACTGCCACCCCACCCCCTCGCTATTCCACTGCAGGCATTACAAACGCACCTTCTGTGAAAAAAATATTATTGAGTCTTACTCTTATACATTTTTAATGTCTAGTCTTGCATTTTTATTAACAATTTGAATGTTGATAGTATCTTGGTATTCCTGCTTTGTTCAGGCATCCCATTCCACGCCCGAATATCAACATTTAAACTCTAATAAACCAAAGATAAGCATAGGACGCAATAGTCATCGGTAAAGAACGAGCCTCTTTGTTGTATAAGATAAGAAAATCCGATAAATTATATAAGTTTTATCTTACAGACACCCCATCTATACACAGGATTATTACGCCCTACGCTTATCCGTGGTTTAGGTCTATTCTTTCAGTGTATTCGATTTTTAAATGCTGATAATGTTTTGTTTTCATGTGTTGATCAGGCAACTCATTCCACGTCCACGTATTAAAATTTAAAATGAGTACTATGAAGTAATATGACTACAAACGTGAGTGGGCGCTTATAGGCGTTTGGCTAAAATGATTAGGGTTTACAAATGATGAGTCAGAAAATGAGTGAATTGAATTAGTTAAGCTTGAGAAGCGCCCGCCCCACGTTTTTAGTCATATTACATCATAGTACTTATTTTAAGGTTTTAAATTTTTAAAATGTATTTTCTTCTTTTTAGTCCGCTTATAAAAACGTGGTTTTTAAAAATCTTTTTTTACTTCCATTTATTAACTTGCATTCGTGTATGTCTGTCTGTCCGCAATTTTTCAAATATCCCATCTTAAAATTAAACCACTTCTGATGGTCCTAGAGAGCTCACAATTTTACCACATATAGATCTTGGGAGACAATGCATTGTATCAAAATTTCAGCCCGATCGAATGTACCGCAATTAAATTATTGCATGTTTTAGTTTATCTCTATATAAGCATCTATATCCATCTGCTGTAGTTCAATTTCACGTGCCGAGTTCACCCCGTGACCTCATCGCCACAGGGCGGGCGCTGATGAGGTGTTTCGTAAAATAAATAGAGGTACAAAAAGATTTTTGTTTAAAGTTTTTATTAGTGGACGAAAAAGAAGAAAATAAATTAATATAAAAAAGATTTTTTAAAAAACACGTTTTTATAAGTGGACTAAAAAGAAACAAATATTTAAAACTTATAACTTCAAGTACTTTCATTTAATATGACTAAAACGACGGGAGGGTGCTTATGAGGTTTAACATATGCAGTTTCCTCATTCTCTCACTTATAGGTCTCTCTTTTGCTTTCTAAATTATAAATCTTTAACGTTTGTACCAAACACCCGCCCAATTATTTTCTTCTTTTTAGTCCACTTATAAAAACGTGTTTTTTTAAAATCTTTTTTTACTTGTATTTATTTACAACGTTTTTATTACCTTGCTTTCGTTCCTGTCTGTTGAAAAATTTCAAATTTTCCGACGTAAAGTTAAACCACTTCTGTTGGTCCTAGAGATCTCAAATTTTTTTTTACCAGGATAGATCTTGGATGACAATGCATGGTATCAAAATTTCAGATCGATCGAATGTACCGTATTTACATTAATTCATTTTTAGTTTATCTATATATATCATCTGTATCCGTTTGCTATTTTTGACATCCACGTGCCACCGGAGTTTGCCCCAGCCATCGCTGACCACATCCCCGTTTTTAACAGACAGGAGAGTTCAGTAACGTTCAGTCTGTAAATGTTTGTCGCGCCATGCGTATTATATTGAACATAATAAATTCTTCAATAATCAATAATTTGTAATATATTAAACATAATCAATACTTCAATAATCAATAATCCTCTCGGAACTCATTTACATTTGGAAAAACCGTTACAGCATAATTTCGAAAAATATTTTTTTTTAAAAATAATAATGTAAAGAAATAAAATTTTCGATATGATGTTACACTTAGACTAAAAAAAATAACATAGAGGTAAAAAAAAAGATTTTTAAAAACCACGTTTTTATAAGTGGACTAAAAAGAAGAAAATAATTTAAAACTTATAAGTTCAAGTACTTTCATTTAATATGACTAAAAACGTCAGGCGGGCGCTTATGAGGTTTTACATATGCAGTTCACTCATAGATCTCTCTTTTGCTTCTAAATTATAAATCTTTAATTTTGTATACCAAACACCTCAAACTTCGAAGACAAACTTACAAATCCTTCTCATTCCAACATGACATTCGGGGGTGGAATGGGTTGACTGAACAAACCAGGAAAGCCAACATGGGTTGACTGAACAAACCAGGAAAGCCAACATGGGTTGACTGAACAAACCAGGAAAGCCAAAATGGGTTGACTGAACAAACCAGGAAAGCCAACACACTAACCCTAACAACTAACTCGAGTAAGAATGCAAGACGAAAACCATGAATAAGCTCAGGACACAATAATCATCTGCATGTACAGAAGAAGCGTCTGTAATAGATAAGAAAAGTTAAGACGGAGCAGTGCGTAAATAGTATTTGAATAAATGAACCAAACTCATTAAAAACTTTGATTATTGTTTTGACTTTTAAAAAAAAATTATTATTATTATTTTTACAAAAATCAAATTACTCAGTTTAGAATTCACGCTGTAGCTACTGAACAATCCAACAGCACATGTGCGCGTGTGTGTGTGTGTCCGTGAGTCCGCGTGTGTGTCCGTGAGTCCGCGTGTGTGTGTGTGTGTCCGTGAGTCCACGTGTGTGTGTGTCCGTGAGTCCGCGTGTGTGTGTGTGTGTCCGTGAGTCCACGTGTGTGTGTGTCCGTGAGTCCGCGTGTCCGCGTGCGTGCATGCGCGTGTGCGCGCGCGCGTGTGTGTGTGTGTGTGTCCCATAACCTTTTTTCGAGGTCATAGGGGGTGGCAATGATTCCGTTAGAACATTCTCGGGCTTAGTAGACCTTGGCGGCGTCCATCCCTCTTCAGGTCTTCGGATGACTTTCTTAGCGTAAGTCAACATTTTTATAGTGGCTTTAGAGTGGGCTAGATCCCACGCCCCTCAGCTTATGAGGCGAGTGCACTATTGACTTCGCTATTAAGCCATCACAAATATAAAGAAAAGTTTTAAGTAGGTGATGTAATAATGTACGTGGTTTGCTGCGCGGTTTTTCTATGACTTCGAGTCACACCCATTGCATGAGAAGAAAATGATCTTTACACAAGAGCCAGATATTTATTGCTTTAAGAAAAATGGATTTCGGTACAAATAACTCTCATAAATAATTACCGGACTAACATAAACCGTGAGGTGATCTAGTATAGAAGTTTATCTGGTGTATACACTTGCTTTAAAATACCTAGTACATGTAATATATATATATATATGGGCTGTTAACGATTAATTTAAATTTAATCGTTAACGTTTGAAAAATTAAGGATTAATTAATCGTCAATTTCGTTTAAAGCAAAAAACTGACATTTATGGTGTCATAAGCAATGTTCCCTCTAAAGTTCGTTGGTCCGTGTGCAAAGTAAAAAAAATCGTGTGCAAAGTTGCACAGCATCCATTCTTGTGCAATATTTTACTAAATTTGCTGGGTGGTAATTCAAAACTGCTGCGCGGCATCTGTCAGATATCTGCGCCGCCGCACAGCCGCGCAACTTAAATGGAACATTGGTCATATGTAACATTTATTAAAATACTTGTCGAAAATAAAAATTACAATGGAATTTCTTCTTTCTATGACATCACGGACCAACGAAGCTTAGACTTAGAGGGAACATTGCATGGTTGGCAAACGATTTCTCTCAATGGACACAATAACCTTTATCAACATTTTCAACATTCACGTCAGTCAATAGTTTAAAATCAAAATGTTCGTGTAATCGTCCGGAAATTAGTTTATATTTATCGGCCGATATGTTTTACTTTTTGACTTCCAGTACATTTATAAGTGGTGGGTCGATTAATCGTTAAAAAAATTAATCGTTAAAACTTTTAACGATTAATCGAGAAATTAATCGTTAATTGCCGCAGCCCTAATATATAATATATATACAATGTGTGTATATATATATATATATATATATATATATATATATATATATATATATATATATATATATATATATATATATATATATATTCCTAGTAAACAAATAGGTGTAAAGAAACACATACACACACAAAAACGCGCGCACACACACACACACACACACACACACACAAACACAAGTTTGTCCGGTCCTCACAATAAAATCATATCTGACTCAGATTCAGAGGCGGCGTTAGATACGCCCGAGGCCTGGTGCAACAATGACCCCGCGGGGCCCCCTAGATTAGATCAATTCTTGCGCAAACTCAGTAGTGTAATATTTGCCGGCTCTTGCTACTAAAATATAGTCTCAAGTCTGAAACGCGGGGTGCCCTAATAGCGCGGGCCTGGGGCGATTGCCCCAGCTGCCACCCCCAAAGGCCGCTCCTGATCTGACTGCTCCTTGTAATCCGACATGCAATAACGAGGCAGCCTGAAAATTGTGTAGGAGATACTATGAGTCACAGGTGGAAAGTAGGTTACAATTAATTTTTGCTCTCATAGTGTAAGCGAACACTTTTTCAGGAATTTAACCCTGCCACATAAGGCTGTGCGCACTTTATAAGAATAACTTAGCATGACCTAACCGACACTGTCACCAGCAAAAAAATAAATAAATAAATAAATAAACCTGCAATTTAATTCTAAGTTGCCTTATTTGGATTTCTCGGAAAATCTAACAATACAAAGGTATGACCTGAATTACTGTTTACCTAAAGAGGGGAATGCCTTGTAAGTTATTCACCATTCCAAGAAAACTCACTTCCCGAGGAAACAATATTGATAAAGAGAACGGCTCTATTTCAAAGGGATGTGTATTTGAAACACTTTGGTATAGACTGCAGTAAGACAAGTATTCATAATTTTTTTTTATATGGGTAATTCTGTGCTAAATGAAAATTAAATAATAATATAATAATAATATATTTTCATCAACTTTTGTACTTGCATTTTATAATACCAAAATCAAATCCATTCCTCTTCTTCTTGTCTTATTATATATATTATATTATATAAATAAATAAGTTTTAAGTAAAATAATAATAAAGCCAAATAAAGCATATAAGTATAAGCATAGATCTACATTTTGTTAACTTTTTAAAAAATATATATTTTAAAGTTTAAAAATTTAATAAGTTTTTTTTTAAATAATTTTTTTTTATCTGTATAAAAAATGAGCTGAAAATAATTTCAAATATTTAAATAATTTTGATATATTTTGTATTTTTGTGAATTCGAAAACACCGGATCAAGTGTCGGCGGTGGATCCATTGTTTAATGGTGATGAAAATATTAAATATTGATTAATTTTTATTTGAATCTTGTGGGGAAGATGTCGGTGAACCAGAATCAAATGATTCTAAATCAATTTTTTTTTAATTTCTCCTTAACTTTTAATTGGAAACATAAATACCACATAATGAAAGTACAGCTACTCAGGTAAGTTTCCGAGTAATTGACAGTAAATAAATTATGTAATTCATCTTCTTAAATTTTTCTAACTTTAGCTAATTTTTTAAATTTAAAAAATAAATTATTATTTAAATCAATCGATATTCTCCTTAAAAAAAGATATTTAGAAATATATAAAACAAATTTTAAAAGTGAAATTAGATAATAACATAATTTTGAAATATTTTTTTTATAATAAAATAATTTTTAAAGTCATTAAATTTATTAAACTACATTTTGATGACATTATGCTTAACAACCGTTGCTAAGTAATGTAAACAAAGCAAGGTTTTTCTACCTATTAGTGAACCGTTAGCTATTAACTATTTTTTAATAATATTGCATACTAAAAAATGTGGCATTTCATTTTAGTATAGTTCAAGTGGCTTTACATAATATTGAGTATATTATACACTGGAAACTTAAATGAAGTTTATATTTCCTTTATAATGTAAAATTCATATATACCTAATAATAATGATAATATTGATAATATTAATAAAATAAATAAGCCTTAAGTGTCGTAAGTATAAGCCTAAAACTAAAAAAACTGCCTATCTAATCTAATAAATATTTTTTAAAATTAAAATATTATATTGCATATTCAACACATTAATTTTTTTTTCATTCACAGGTTAAAATATTATTATTTTCATGATGATGGGCAACCAGTCTCTATTAAAAGTTTCTCGGAACCAGAAAGCCATGCTGGCCATGCTTGCATATTAGAAAAGAAATATAACAAGGAAATCAGTGAGGCAGTTTCCTCAACATTTTTTCAAATTGTTTTTTTTTGAGCTTGAACTTTTATGCTTTAAAAAAAAAGGTTTACGCCGGTAATGAGTAATGACTCAGTAATGATATTCCTGAAAGTGTCTAACATGGACACAGAATCAGAAATAAAACATGGGTAAAAAATGATGTTTAAAAACACGCTTTTATTCCAATGAACTAAAAAGGACAAAATATTATTATTCACGCACACTATGATTTCCTTTTAATAATCATGTCTACAAAACAAAAGCATGAACGCCAAGCTTGGAAAAGCAATGGTATGGGTACTAGTTATGAAACACCATGTGGACTCATAATTTTAAGAATTATGTGTCAATAACTGTCAATATACAACCATGCGTCAAGCATTTACAGTGTGGCTCTGAAGCACAATGATTGAGAATACACAAGAAAATGTTACTTGTACGCGGTGCTTTTTTTTATACCAGAACACACCTGTTATGGCGTTCCGGCACCATTTTTCCTCAGACTTTTTTATATTTATAAATACTGCTTGTACAACAAATCTTCAGGGAGATGAAATTCCACTGAATAATCCTGAAAACATAAAGGCTATTAATCTCAACAACCAGTATGCTTGGTGCCCACACTTTTATTTGTTGAGTTAACAGTTAAAAACAATTTTGCACAAAAAAGCAAAGAACTTGACAGCCGACTGTGCAAGTTAAATGCAATTTTGAATATTGTATTCTCCGTGCAGATATAGGTGTTTGTCAAACTTCAGCTCATTTGAGCAAAGCGAAGTGTGTCAAAATGGCGATGCAATATTTAACGCTAATAGACAGACACACACACACACAGAATGGCAAGCTGGATAAAAGTAAAAAGGGATTAACATTGCAAAATGAGATTGTTGTCTGACTTCATCAGGAGAAAATGTCAAAAAGTTTTACCATCCTCTCCAACAGCTATCTATAAATGAAAGTTTGGTAAAAAAACAAAGTAGAAGGGCGTTTTACTTTTATGCAATACATAAGAGACACGCCTACAAAATGGGGAATAAAATTATGGATTTTTTCAGGGTCTATAACAGGCTGTACTTATACTTATGATTTTGAAGTTTATTTTTGGAAGCACACACACTACATCAAACAATGGCTTGACTTATTATGTTGTCATGAATCTAAAAATGTTTAAAAAAAACAAGGCTACCAAGTTTTTTTTAAAATAATTTTTATATCGGATATAAATGTTTGAAAGATTTATAGGCAAATGGATTATTATTAGCCTTTAGGGAAATTTTTTTTTAAAAAAGGAAATGTTTACCCTTTAAACTTAAAGACAAATATCTATGAAAAAGAATCAAAGCAAGGACTTAAGAGATGGTGAAAAAAAAACAATTTAGTGGAGAGTCTCTCTTGCTTCAAATTAGGTCAGCCAATGGATTTTCATCTATTGACAGAAAAACAAAAGTTGATTGCGTTTTTTAGACCTTTATTTATGAGACAACCAGATTTTATAAAAGCATATCATACCTACATGTTTGGTGAACAGCTTATTATAAATACAACACCCAAAGATTTACTAAGAAAAACAAAGAAATACTGGAAAACTCTTTTCTTTCATTTTATTGACATTTCTAGGGTGAACAGTTAAATTTTTTCCCCAGGAGTTGAGGAAATAAAATCCTAGCATAGAAGAACTAAATCAGTCAAACTATTACCCTCAAAAAGATTTCATAGAAGAGTTGATTTGTGCATTAGATGGATTGCAAAAAATGGATAATATTTCAAGTGCTTCAATGTTATCACCACAAAACACATGGCAGCACATCAGATTGTGCCTGATTCAACAAAGTTAAGGAGAAATTATCAACTGAAAAAAAATCAATAATCAGAAGTAGCAATTGTGACACTTACCTGTGTTTTAATAAAACAAGCGACTGTTTTGTGTATTATCATAAAGTTTAAATTATGTTCATTCATATTTCTTTTAGTGTAAATTATTATAAACATGTTATGACATGTAATATAATGTAATGTGTATTTTTTTTTAATTCTTGTTTTAAGTTATGCATTAAAAAAAAATTTAGTTCCTCTTTTCATGTATTTTAATTTTACAAGATATTTTATATTTAAATAATTCGCTATTACATTTTCTTTATTTATTATTCAAAGATAAAATATGAATTCGCTTTCTTTATAAAATAATGTTATGACAATTTTTATAAGCGTAAACTTTTTTTTCTTTGTTTGCATCTGATCAAAAAATAAAAATCCTTTTTTTTAAAAAAATGGGTTTGTTATATTTTCTTGTAAAAACATAAAATTAATGCTTACACAAGTTAAAATGATACCTCAATTATTTTCCTAAAAATTAATATGATTGACTTTACTCTACAAGTTTTAATGTTATTGAACTTTATGTAGATCATTACAGATCAATAAAATATTTCCTTACAAAAGAAATAATCAAGCAATGAAAAGCGTTAATGTTAATCGATTTTTAAAATTATTTGTTTTAATTTCAAATGTTATCTTTAATTGTTATCATGACTGCTAATGGGCCATTCGACCACTTCAGCTAATGAAGGGGGCCCAGAATAATGATATTGAAGAAATTAAATAAATCAACTGTGACTTAAATGTAGGGGACACAAACCTCCAAGTAGCTTGCAGTTGCAGCATTCAGAGATTTTGTTTAGGGTGTGCTATAGCCCATGGCTTTGTAAATGTTAAATTTTAACATGTCCTGTTGTATTCCTTTCACGTGGACCTCTTGCTGTGCACTGTGAGTGAGACATTATGTTGGTACAGCATGCCGTCAAACCATCTATTTAAATGTATCGCCATTATTCTGCTTGCTCCGTATATGCTTAAACTAATTTTAATTTGCACACATTATCATTAAATAAAATGAAAATTTGTTATTTAAAAATGTTAAAATTAAAAAAAAATCATCTCTTTGATTGTGTGTGGGGGTGGGGAGACCTCTTAACTTTGATAAACTAGGATTCTATAATCCAAGTGGAACACACACCTTACTTTCAATGGGGACGGGCCGAGTTACAGTAATGTTCCTTTGTGTTTTAAATTTTTCAATTTAATGCTAAAGGATTAGATTATTTGAATGACCTTGACCTTAAATTATTTTGTTCCACCAGAGCATCATGGACCAATCAAAGAATATTGACTTGCTCTTGATCGGGAAAACTGGCAATGGAAAAAGCGCAACTGGCAATTCAATTTTAATGCGAAAAGCTTTCAAGACGAGCGGCAGCACAACTTCTGTGACCAAGACAGTAGATTATGAAGTGAGCGACTATAACGGCCGCATCCTAAAGGTGGTAGATGCTCCTGGAATATGTGACAACAGTAAGGATGGCGTAGAGGCCTTGGAACTCGTAGTGATGTCTTTAAAATATGCCATAGTCTCAAACCCAAAGGGTTTTCACGCATTCATCATCGTGATCAAATATGGTCAAAGGTTTTCCGGAGAGGAACAAACAGCTATTAGAAACTTGAAAATGATTTTTGGCGAAGATTCCTTGAAGCAGTTTGGAATCCTGATTGTGACAAACGGTGACTCCTATGAGGATGATAATGAGGGCACAGGGAAAACGTTCCGAGATTGGTGCCATGAGCAAAAAGGGGAGATTAGAAATCTTTTGCAAGAGTGTGACAACAGAATTGTTTTATTCAATAACATGACAAAGGATAAATCCCTGCAAGAAAAGCAGTTGGCCGAGCTGATATCTGTGGTAGACAGATTGCCAACACATGGGGCGCGGTACACTGACAAGAACTTTAAAAGAGCTAAAGAGGAGCGCAAACGGCTCATTCTTGACACAAAGTTGCCAGTCATTGAACAAAAGACCCTTGAGGAGCTCAGCCTAATTCTTCAAAAGCTAGGCGCCTTGAATGATTCGAATGAACTGGCAAAGAAGTTACAGCCGCTGCGTGAACTTCTAGAGCGAGATCAAAGATTATTGAACACAGTAATTACCGAGGACTTAAAGACCGGGAAGTTGAAGAACCTCACAGACACTGTGAAAGCTGTTGAAGGAAATGTCACAGATGAGATCGAACTTACTAGAGCGTGGATTCAAAAACAAGAAGAAATGGAAAGGGAGAAAATTCGGCTGAGAGAACTCGATGCTGAGAAGAAAAAATTAGAAGAGGAGCGCAGAAAGCTTGGATGGGAAGCATTGAGGCAAGAAATGGAAGAAAACAAGAGAAGAAAACAGAGAGAAAATGAAGAACTGGAGAACAAATATAGACAAATCAAAGATGCCAGCGATGAAGGTGCTGTGACGAAGATAGTTTTGGGATTGACTAAACCTTTCAGGGCAGTTGGTGATTGGTTATTTGGTTAGATTACTGAATTACTGTTCTAATTAAAATGTTTGTTAAATAGACCAGATTTTTAAAAGCCCATGGAGTAAAATTATGTTTACCTCTAACATTTTTTCCACCTTCTTTGTCTGTTGAAATGTTTAATGATTTTTGCATTTTTCTTATTTTTGAAATTCAAATGTCCTGGCTGTAAGTTAAAGTAATTCATTGTCGTAATGTTTGCTTTGTGTGAGCATCCATTTTACAGCCACGATCAGTGGTCTTCCCTATATCCTTCCTCCACTCCCAGACACAAAAGTAAAAATTCATTCCCTTTTATCTGTTTCCTCGGCCTCTGTGTAGAAATGAAGGCTACTTGCCTCCAAGAGAAGTATCATGTGAAATATTATCATGAAAGAAAAAGATTGAAAGGTTATCTTCAGTCCTGAATTTAGTCTTGCATATGATTTAAGTAAGTCATTCTCCATTGTCAGGTAACTATATTCATTGTAAATTAAATTATTATGAACACAATTAATTAACATCAGCATGTCCTGAACATAAAGTGTCACATTCCTCTTCTTAAACATCATTATTTCAATACAGATGAAAGCTTTTTACACAGGCAGCTTGTTTACTATGTAGTACTAATAACAATTTCAAAGCTTTTTTTTAATCCATTTTATATAAGTACTTATTTTATATGTATTCTATATACATGTATATATCTATCTAGGTATGTCAAGCATCTTGTATTCCAGACATTTTAAAAAAAAACTGTAATTGTTAAAATTTCGTAATAAATTAATTTTGTTAGTTAAATATTGTTAAATATGTAAACATTTTGAAAATATTATTTTTTAATATTATTTATTTACTATTTTTTAAGCAAAAAATTGTATTAAAAAATGTGAGTCTAAGATGATGATTAGGATTTTTTCATAGAAATACTAGTAGAAATTTGGAGAGAGAAAAAAAGCCCATGAAAAGGGAAGATGGTTGAATCTGTGCTGGAGCAGATTTCAATTTATTGACAGAAAAGAGGTATGATAAAACATTATTATTGATTTTCAGTTGTGTCATTGGAATGAAATGGACTTTAAGTTTAAGGCAGTAAAATAAAAATTTCTTTGCAGTGTTTGAATCAATGTTTTCTTTATACTGTCTGTCAGATACCGTACAGCAGGCTAGAGTTACCTTGCAGTTGCAGCAAATTTGATAAGGATTATATGTGTGTGTTTGTGGTTGTGAAGTTTTGCACTGACAAAATGGTTAACTTGCACACAAGTTAATTTGTTTGCACATTAACCAGCTAAACTTAGAGGGAACATTGATATGAATACATTTTTGTAAAAACGAAACTAACAGATTAACAGAATGATGGTGGCAACAAATAAGGAACCAATTCAGGGAACCTTGTTTGTACTCAGTCTTGTCAGTAGCCAATAAGAGACAACAACAAAATAAACTTGATTGACTTTTTAGAGAATTTGAGAGTATAAAGAATCAGAACTAGTTATTCAGTGATTTAATTTATCACAGATTTTTTAACAATACCTCCCATCAAAATTCAATAAATATTTTACAAAACTGTAAATCAAGACACATGCACATTTAAATAAATGTCATTAATTTAAAATTGCCATAAGGCCATGCAGAACACATTGCACATTCAAGTGGATTCATTTTGATAAATAATTTTTTTTAATGATTATAATCACCTCTCTTCATTGAATTTGAATACATGAAATTCATTGGTAATCTTTAAAATTGAAGGACACCCTGTTTTCAAAGTAATAACCAGATTTTTAATGATGATATTTGTACAAAATATGGAATATATCACAAGCAGCTTGATGGCGTCTGTTGTTCAATGGAAAATGATGAGGACATAATAAAATGTTACCAAATCAATGATATTAAGAAATGATATTATGCTATTCCTACTTATGATGAATTTATGAAAGTGCATGCCATTTATTTGCTCAATGTATAACAATGTTACTGGAACAATAGATGCTCTTCAAAATCATTTTTTGGGGGGTTTGTTTATTAAATTTTACATTATTATATATAACTCATAGCACATTGGAAAAGATAAACAAACTCTCCAGTGCATTCATTAGAATTAATTCATCATCAACAAATCCATGGTTATTGTAAAACCAACTGAAACAGAATTTCTCTTCTAAACCTGTCGCTTGTCAGAATGAGTAGAATGCTGTATAGACAAAGACATTCTCTTTTACTGTATCATTACTTTAGTATGAATATGTAATTAAAAAATACAAATAAAAAAAATCAAGTTAGACAAAATTAATCCCAGATAAAAGAAAATATTTAAAGTCTGTTATCCCAAGCTTGTTTCAAGTTCCTTTTTCTGGTGGTTTATGACAGACTTAACCCAAATTATAATTATACCACTCACAACTTACACAAAACAAAATATGGACGGTCAGCAATTCACATGGAACAGCCCTCCTCTTCTTGATTAATGATGACAACGCTGTGATCTGCCCTCTTCGGATGCTGTCCCCTTATCTGCCACTCTGGAACATCATCCCCAAAGATCGGGGCGTAGTAGTAGTGGCGCCTCAGGATGTAGCCCGTCTGGCTGAGGTAAACTTTTCCATCAACAACGTACGTGTGAATGTCGCAGTTCTGTTCCTGCAGTCTCTCACTGTGAAGGTGCTCAGCAAACGCCTGTACAGAAAAGGAAAAGATAAAATGAATTAAATATCTCCCGAAGATTCCAAATGTTATACAAAAGTTTAATATATAATATCTGGACACAGAGGTGTTAATTAAATATCTACAGAAGATTCCAAATGTATTACAAAAGTTTAATTTATATAACCTGGAACAGAGGTGTTCATTAAATATACTTAACGTCTGCTGAACCTGCACTAATCATCACAGCACTTTTAAAATATTTTTCAAATAAAATGCATAAAATTTTCATACCAGTAGAATATCTTAATGTTTGTAATCATGTTAACTTTTTTGACCAATGGTGCTTGTTAATAGAAAACAAAAGGAACTAAAAATATGCTAAGCGTAAATAGTTTTAAAAAATTTTAAACCTGCACTGAACATGCAAAACAATAATCATAATATGTGTAATCATTGGGTCAAAGGAGTTTCATATGAAACATGCACTGACCATGTAGATATAATCCTAACATTTTGAACTACTTTGGCCAAGACGGTTGTACTTGTTTATCAATACTCAAATTCACTGACCATGGACAAATAATCCTAACATTTTGAACTACTTTGGCCAAGATGCTTGTTTATCAATACTGAAATTTACTGACCATGGACATATAATCCTAACATTTTAAACAACTTGGACCAAGATGTTTATTTACCAATACAGAAGTTGACTAACCATGCAAACAGAATCATCAAACTCATTGCCCCATATGAATAGAGACGTGAGTGTTGAGTTGTAGTTCAAGCAGTCAGCTATGCTGCATAAGCCTTTAGGACCAATCTTGTTGGAAACAATGTTTAAGCTAAAAAGATACATTTTAAATAAGTCAGCTATTGTAAAATAATAACTAGATATGCTAATGTGTAATGAAGTTATTTCAAACTGATTTTAGTAACAAACACACAAGACATTAATAAATTAATTATTATCTCTCTTGATACTAATTATGACATGCATCACTTTGTAAGGAAACTTTGAGGCAGACTACAGGCTTCAGAACCTATAATAATATTACATGTAATAATAAATATATTTATAGAATAGTTTTTAAAAAAAATATTATTCTTATTAAGCAGGGAGAACTAAATTCATAGCATAGGTTTTTAAATCCCTTATATTAACTTCACCGCCGTCTCTCTCTGTCTCTCTGTCTGTCGTTCGTCGTCGGGCGGGCGGAAAAACAAAAGTAAAAAATGACCCACTTCCTGTGATGCCATCGAGCTGAAATTTGACACATAGGCTCCTGTCACCTAACAATGCATCGCATCAAAAATTCAGATCGATCGAACATACAGTTATTAAATTAATGCATTTTTAGTTTATCTATATAAACTATATGTAGCGGTCGCTATTGTTTACATTTTACGGGTCACTTGACTTCACGCCAGCCATCGGTGAACACATCTCGTGTTTTAACCAGGTGGTTTACACCAGGAGTTGAGTTAACACGTTGACGCCACCCGTCCATGTCCACACCCCCTCCCCCTTCCCCCAGTTTTAAAGCCAGGGGAGATAATTTCGGTTTCAGTCTGTAAATGTTTGTCGCGTTTGAACATAATCAATACTTTTAGTTATGTCTCATATATAAGTATAAGGGATTTATAGTCAAAAACTTTGTTTTTACGGGGTTGTTTTATTTTTGGTGTTAAAATTTGATGCAACAAAAAAATCATGACAACCTGAATTCCACACAATGAAAACATAAAACTGTTTAAAGTATAAGGAAAACAATATAATAAAAGTTTGACACGATATTTAAAGAAGTAATTTTATAGTAAGAGAAAAATAACACTCTATGGAATATAATGGAATAATTTTCATATAAAATTTATTACAATTATTAATATATATTTCCAATGATCAATAATAACTTATTTTAAATTATAATTTTAACTTTGAGAATTTGTTTGCTATCTCAAATGAATGCAAAAGTATATAAATTTGTTAATAATAATAATGTAAAATTTATTATTGGCTTCTATTGACATTTGCTTGTAAAAGCACCTCAAACATTTTTTATACTATGGCCCTAAAGTGCAGCACTTATATGGGCATAGCCCCAAATAAAAACTTCTGGGTGCATCAGTCTGACAATCTCCAGCAACCAGGTGCCCCCGAACACACACACACATAAATCCCCCCCCCCAAAAAAAAATATTTAAAAAGATATCATTTATTTGGTTGAGAGTTACTGAATGTGTTAAATTCTTTTTTAAAGGTAGGCATTGGGTAGAGGAAACAAAATGTAAGAAAAAAATCGTGACAGACAAAATTTAAGAAAGATTGGGACAAGAAAGGTTTACCATTCCAAAGTTGTATTGTAAGTTCCAATAGCCTCAGCCAGGTGCATGGCACCATCATCCTCTAGTCTGTTGAAGCTCAGGTCCAGTACTTTGAGTGGCGTGTTCAACTTCAAGACTTTGGCTAGTTCCTTTATCCCATCCCTTGTTATTCTGTTACTGAGTTCATAAGATCAAACATATTTATATGAATAGAAAATGACCGAATGGAATTATTGAAATAGTCAATCTTAGTAACGGGTAATAGGATATTTCTCTGGATTTAGGTATATTTTGTTTTATCATCTTATCATATCTATACAGACGCTCCTTCTATGCAGAAGATAATTGCGTCCACAGACCATGACGGATGATCTGTTGGCAAGTGATGCAGCGTTCACAGACCACGGCTATGAGGGTTCACTCATTACCCAGCCGCCTAATTAGTGATAGGCACCCATTCAGAGCTGGGTGACTCGGGGACGCCCTAGGCCCCTGGCCTTCACATGGATTTGAACCCGTGACCATCAGTACACCAGTCGAGCGCTCGACCACCGTGTCCACCTCTTTAATATTAGAGCCTTCCCTTTGCATCCGTTATTGTTAAAATAATCACATATTTCATATCTTTTGTTAAATTTGATTTGATCCTAATTATGTGATAACTTTTAAAAAATGATACGGATTTTAACCATATAAAAATATTATCTGTAAAATTATATTCATTCAAATTGGCAATAAAAAGATCTTAAAAAATCTTTTATTTCAATCACTTGAAAACATGTGCAGATGGCTTACCAGCTAAGATTCAAGTAGGTCAATGTAGAATTGAACACTAGATTTTCAGCAAATCTGCATGCTCCAAAATCTCTCATATTGAACTTCTGCATATGAAGTTCTTTAAGCCCTTTGTTCACCTGTGAACACAAAGTTATTTTAATATATTATGGAGTTATAATTGTTGAAACAAACAAATAAAATATGTGATCCCTTGTTCATTTATAAAAATTATAGTTTTAAAAAACTAGAATTATTTTTATTTAAGAATAATAACCAATGATAAAATGAAACATGGTGAAGATATGAAACAAATTAGCAATAAAAAAGCATTAACAAAAATTACTTTAATCATTCGTGTGAAATGATCTGTGGGCTCTTCTTGGACTGTCCACAACAATGGTCTGTTGACATTCAGAGCTCTTAAGGTTTTATTTTCTCTGAGCACTGTTGCCAGTGCAATAAGGCACTCAATGGTCTGCATTTATTGAAAAGACAAAGAGAAGTTTTGTTGTTTTTGTTAACTTGAAAAATATGAGCTTATAATTACATTAAGATAAACCAATGTGAGTACATGATTTTAAAACACATTTGTTTAGATCTATTTTTTTAAAAACCATGTTAGTAGCTAAGCAACCATGAAACCTTGGTATAAACAACAAAAACCATGTTAGTAGCTAAGCAACCATGAAACCTTAGCATAAACAACAATTTAAATAAAACTTCCTTGGAATTGAAGGGAACAAATCATTCTTATTCTTATCACAAGTGGAACAAACCATTCTTATTCTTATCACAAGTGGAACAAACCATTCTTATTCTTAACACAAGTGGAACAAACCATTCTTATTCTTATCACAAGTGGAACAAACCATTCTTATTCTTATCAAAAGTGGAACAAACCATTCTTATTCTTATCACAAGTGGAACAAACCATTCTTATTCTTATCACAAGTGGAACAAACCATTCTTATTCTTATCACAAGTGGAACAAACCATTCTTATTCTTATCACAAGTGGAACAAACCATTCTTATTCTTATCACAAGTGGAACAAACCATTCTTATTCTTATCACAAGTGGAACAAACCATTCTTATTCTTATCACAAGTGGAACAAACCATTCTTATTCTTATCACAAGTGGAACAAACCATTCTTATTCTTATCACAAGTGGAACAAACCATTCTTATTCTTATCACAAGTGGAACAAACCATTCTTACTTTTATCACAAGTGGAACAAATCATTCTTACTTTTATCACAAGTGGAACAAATCATTCTTACTTTTATCACAAGTGGAACAAATCATTCTTACTTTTATCACAAGTGGAACAAACCATTCTTACTTTTATCACAAGTGGAACAAATTATTCTTACTTTTATAACAAGTGGAACAAATCATTCTTACTTTTATCACAAGTGGAACAAATCATTCTTACTTTTATCACAAGTGGAACAAACCATTCTTATTCTTATCACAAGTGGAACAAATCATTCTTACTTTTATCACAAGTGGAACAAATCATTCTTATTCTTATCACAAGTGGAACAAACCATTCTTATTCTTATCACAAGTGGAACAAATCATTCTTACTTTTATCACAAGTGGAACAAACCATTCTTATTCTTATCACAAGTGGAACAAACCATTCTTATTCTTATCACAAGTGGAACAAACCATTCTTATTCTTATCACAAGTGGAACAAACCATTCTTATTCTTATCACAAGTGGAACAAACCATTCTTATTCTTATCACAAGTGGAACAAACCATTCTTTCTTTTATCACAAGTGAAACAAATCATTCTTACTTTTATCACAAGTGGAACAAATCATTCTTACTTTTATAACAAGTGGAACAAATCATTCTTACTTTTATCACAAGTGGAACAAACCATTCTTACTTTTATCACAAGTGGAACAAATCATTCTTACTTTTATCACAAGTGGAACAAATCATTCTTACTTTTATCACAAGTGGAACAAACCATTCTTATTCTTATCACAAGTGGAACAAATCATTCTTATTCTTATCACAAGTGGAACAAACCATTCTTATTCTTATCACAAGTGGAACAAACCATTCTTATTCTTATCACAAGTGGAACAAACCATTCTTATTCTTATCACAAGTGGAACAAACCATTCTTATTCTTATCACAAGTGGAACAAACCATTCTTATTCTTATCACAAGTGGAACAAACCATTCTTACTTTTATCACAAGTGGAACAAACCATTCTTACTTTTATCACAAGTGGAACAAATCATTCTTACTTTTATCACAAGTGGAACAAATCATTCTTACTTTTATCACAAGTGGAACAAATCATTCTTACTTTTATCACAAGTGGAACAAACCATTCTTACTTTTATCACAAGTGGAACAAATCATTCTTACTTTTATCACAAGTGGAACAAATCATTCTTACTTTTATCACAAGTGGAACAAACCATTCTTATTCTTATCACAAGTGGAACAAATCATTCTTATTCTTATCACAAGTGGAACAAACCATTCTTATTCTTATCACAAGTGGAACAAACCATTCTTATTCTTATCACAAGTGGAACAAACCATTCTTATTCTTATCACAATTGGAACAAACCATTCTTATTCTTATCACAAGTGGAACAAACCATTCTTATTCTTATCACAAGTGGAACAAACCATTCTTACTTTTATCACAAGTGGAACAAATCATTCTTACTTTTATCACAAGTGGAACAAACCATTCTTACTTTTATCACAAGTGGAACAAATCATTCTTACTTTTATCACAAGTGGAACAAACCATTCTTACTTTTATCACAAGTGGAACAAATCATTCTTATTCTTATCACAAGTGGAACAAACCATTCTTATTCTTATCACAAGTGGAACAAACCATTCTTACTTTTATCACAAGTGGAACAAACCATTCTTACTTTTATCACAAGTGGAACAAATCATTCTTTCTTTTATCACAAGTGGAACAAATCATTCTTACTTTTATCACAAGTGGAACAAATCATTCTTACTTTTATCACAAGTGGAACAAACCATTCTTACTTTTATCACAAGTGGAACAAATCATTCTTACTTTTATCACAAGTGGAACAAATCATTCTTACTTTTATCACAAGTGGAACAAACCATTCTTATTCTTATCACAAGTGGAACAAATCATTCTTATTCTTATCACAAGTGGAACAAACCATTCTTATTCTTATCACAAGTGGAACAAACCATTCTTATTCTTATCACAAGTGGAACAAACCATTCTTATTCTTATCACAATTGGAACAAACCATTCTTATTCTTATCACAAGTGGAACAAACCATTCTTATTCTTATCACAAGTGGAACAAACCATTCTTACTTTTATCACAAGTGGAACAAATCATTCTTACTTTTATCACAAGTGGAACAAACCATTCTTACTTTTATCACAAGTGGAACAAATCATTCTTACTTTTATCACAAGTGGAACAAACCATTCTTACTTTTATCACAAGTGGAACAAATCATTCTTACTTTTATCACAAGTGGAACAAACCATTCTTACTTTTATCACAGGTGGAACAAATCATTCTTACTCTTATCACAAGTGGAACAAATCATTCTTACTTTTATCACAAGTGGAACAAACCATTCTTACTTTTATCACAAGTGGAACAAATCATTTTTACTCTTATCACAAGTGGAACAAACCATTCTTAATCTTATCACAAGTGGAACAAACCATTCTTAATCTTATCACAAGTGGAACAAACCATTCTTAATCTTATCACAAGTGGAACAAACCATTCTTACTTTTATCACAAGTGGAACAAACCATTCTTACTTTTATCACAAGTGGAACAAACCATTCTTACTCTGATCACCAAACTCATTCACTGAGCCACTGAAGCTGAATAGCTGAAATCGGTACAAAGCTTTCTAGTGTGGAAGATTTTATGTTGTTAAAATTTTGTGGATCCTTGTTGAATCTGCTAAAAGTAATGGATTCTTTAATCCTTTTTACAAAACTTTTGGTGCTACCGAACCTGAGCTTTCAGCGTCATCATTTATTCTCTAGATTTTGCTTTTCTGCCGGATATGTGTAAAATGTAAATATTTGTCTTTTCCAGTTAATAATTCAAATACAAATTTTAATACTGCAATATTGCATTTAACATACCAGGTCTGCATCCCCAATGTCAAGGCTTTCCAATGTCGTGTTGACCTGAAGAGCTTGTGCAAAACTCATGCCTCCCTTGTTGCCGATCTTGTTTCCATTGAGACGTAATACTTTCAGTGTGTTGTTAGTCTACAGTGTGACAGGAGTTTAAAAACATTTATAATTAACTATCTTTTCATCACAAAATTTAGCTATATGTTAAAAATATTATACTATACAGAAGAAGAATTTTTTTATCCAGTGCTTTTAAATTATACATTTTAGTTTATTTAAAGACAGAGTGAAATGAAAAGTTGCAAACGCAAAAATTAAATTACTCTCACATGTGGTTTATCAGGTTTATCTGACCTCAATCTCAAAACTGTCTAGTGCAAACCTTAGTTACCCCAGGATGTATAGTATATCTAGTATGCTCTACACATTTTTGAAAGTAGAATCTTAAATTTTTGAAAATAAACCAATAAAAGGATTATACTGTAGCCATATAGACATTAACAGTAAGAGTAAAATAGAACATGGCTTTGATAAAATCTGATCAAAATTGATAATAAGACTTCTATTTCCTCTACCTAATATAAGACAACTAAATCCTGATAAACTAAGGGCTTACATAAAAGATCCACACAAAAATTTACCAGCAAAGCTTTAGCTAAGGCTGCTGCCCCATCGCCTCCAAAATCATTGCACATGATGTTAATTTCTTCTATGGTCTTGTTGACCTGAAATATTTACTTCTAACATAAATTTCTAGAAGATAGTAAATATTTGTCTCAATTTTATTATCAAACTAGATCTTTACTTTGAGAAAATATCAATTTTCTTTTAATTCATAATTTCAAAATATTCAATAATATTTGCAATATTTACAACAAAAAAAAATAATTTTATTTCAACAGCTTTCCTTTAATATTTTTTTAAAAAATGAGTTTCAAACAGCCAGCAAGTCATGCACCACTCAAAACACAGTTTATGTCCATGGGTTTAAATTTGGACCCCAAAAAAGGTTTTTGACATCAAATAATTAAACTCAAAAAGAACATCCAGGAATAATGAGTTCTCCTAACATGTTGTAAGTCGGATTCCTTGGCTCAAAATAATTCATGCAAACATTCAAACATTTTCCCCCAAGGCAGATGGGTCAAACTGTCTGCCTCCTTAGCAGGAGGTCCCAGAGTTTTTCTGTATTAAAAGGTGTTGGGTGTCATGGCAGTAGGTTGTTTGTCCCAGAGTTTTTCTGTATGGGTGTCATGGCAAATCAAATTAGCAGAGTTAAAAACCACTCAAAGCATTTAAGCTGGATGGTAGCATTCAAGTTTGAATGAGACTAAAACAATTCACTTTATAAAACTAACCTTTATCATACCAGTTTAAATGCAGTTGTTTGAATAATGTCCAGAAAAAATATTTTAATTTGTAGGCTATCTATTACTATTGCTATACCACCTTGAATGAAGCTAAAATATCTTAATTTATAAGCTTTCTTTTTGGGATAACACAAAACGTGTGTGCGTAAATAATCTCACCTCTAAAATTTTACCAATTACAATGGCTCCTTTGTCTGTGACAGTATTGTAACGCAAGTCAATGCTTCGCACAAATTTATTGGCTTCAAGAGTTTTGTAAAGGACAAGGCAATCGTCATCAGAAATTCTAGTGACAGTGAGTTGTGGGTGGTCACCAGCCAGGTAAAGGTGCATGTGTTCTTGGACCTCTCTAGGGAGGGATCACAGAAATTACTTCTCTATTGGTCATTAAAATTTAACTTTTTAGCAAAAATAACATTTTAAAAATGTGGGAAAAGCTAATTCAAGTGCAATTGTAATTAATTAGAGGTAGGAGAGTTTTAGAAAGAACACAAGTGCAAAAGCTACAGATATTGTGTTAAAATGCTTTAATCCACCAGTTGTACTATAATGGTGGCATTCGATGAGCCCTAACAGTGGCAGTAGTATACAAAGCCATTGTGGGTTGGAGTTGTTGGTTAAGCACAAAAGAAGTTATTAACGGGGTGTGGTTAAGCCTGATAAAGACGCAACATAACAATGAAAGTATCAGCAAGAAATCATTGCCAGCAAACATAAACAACAAGGAGTTGGTCAAACATGATGTTCATGCAACTTGGTTTGAGGTTTAATTCAACACAGCACAGTGATCACCTGCCTTCAATTTAAAGAAATATCTTCTGTCTTCTCATAACTCTAACTTCCTTTCTCTGGGTCAAAATTTTACTCGAATTGGAATTCTTATTGAAACTATGTTAATCCTTAATCCTAATACATGTATCTCTTGATAGAGTCCACTGCTTTTGTAATGCTTTGCAAATATTTTTATATAATTTGAGCTAAGATTTATTAAATTGATATCTTGATCACAAGTCTAGCCCTGAAGGTAAGAAGTGAAGGACCCAATGAAAGAAAAACTGAACAAATGAAATAGAGACTGAAACAGCAGCTATTAGCTTTAAGTTTAAGTGAGGTCTGACTCATAAAACATCCTCTTTAATTTAAATTGAAAATGTCTTAAAAATGAAATGTAAATATATTCAATAAAACATGAACTATCTGTAATGATTTTATTTCTCAAACTTTTACTTGCACAACAGAATACGTGAATAGCTTATTATAACTTAAGAGAAATAATGTTTGAATAATAATGCAACAATCAGAAACCAAACACCAAATGATTAATAAAATAGGATTCAAGTTATTATCATTTAAAAGACACTTCAAACAAATATACCACGCAGTTTAAGTCAATCAAATACTTTCTTATTTAAAAAAGTAGCTCCACAACAAAATTGTGTTATACACGTAGTATAGTGTTAACTAAATTTTTACTGTATACTTTAATTGAAAGTAAACATTTTACATTTATCTGACATCCTATTTTATAGGGCACTGTTTTCTATAAAAGTTTCAAATACAGAGAAAACAACATTGGTTTCTGTATATTAATTAATAAAGGTAACCTATTTATTTTACTTCCAAAGTTTTTTAGTTTCATGTGTAAAAATCATTAACATAATTGTAACTGTTTGTACGCTTGAAAATAAACCAAAATAATATTTATGATGAAGGTAAAATAGTCAATGCATAAAAAACATGTACAAATTTTTTTTCTATCATATAAAAATAACAATACTCCCTGATGTCAGATATTAATTTTGGAATGCATTATTTGTAACTTTAGATTAAGTAGTCCTCATGCTAAGTAGAATTTTTTTTTAAAAGAAAGTTGATGTGAGAAGCAACAAGTGGTACATGAAGATTAAATGAACAAGGAATTGTGAAATTATAGTTTACTGTTCCTAAAATGATGTTGTGAGGAAAACTATTAGATTAATTCCCATGCATTGTAAAACTTCAAACAGAAAGCTGTCAAAGAACACGTAGTCAAGGTGCCATACTTGCAACATAGTGATGGAACAAACTGTGTAGGGAAAGCACAGAAGTTTTAAAACATGCAATTTAACAGATATACTTACTTGCCTTCTTTTTTACATCTGTATAAAATAAAATTAATCCCATTTGAAAAGTCCCTCCTTCGTATCGCAATTGTGAATGCTTCACAACAAAATTTATATCAAATTTGTATTTTGGGAAATTTTAGGAAAGGAAAGGTAAAAAAATTAATATTTCTTCAATAAACAGGTACATGTAATAACACAACAGTTTTACGTAATTCAACCTTTAAACTCTTTTACAACAGATATACAATAAAATTTATTTGAATTAAGCAATGCACTAGATGAAATGAAAGTTTATATAATCCTATATAATAAAAGGCTATGTTGTGTGTGGTCATCAATAGTGATTGGTCCCTCAAGCACATATTATATGACTCCTACAGCTAATCATATTGAACACGTTTACGCGGACGTTCAAAACGAGTTATTTTTTTGGTGCAGTATTTCTTCCAAGACTTTATTTTGAGTTATGCGCGTTGGGATTTATAGTCAAAAGCTCTGTGTTTACGAGTTCTTTATTTTAACTATAATGAATAACATTTTTGACGTGATGCACATGTAATGCCAGTCGAGACGGCTGTTGGAGGGGAGTTACAACATGCCACCGAACAGTGGTGGAACGCCCTGGGATGGGCTTTGTTGCTCGTATTTAATAATTTGATAACTACATGATAACTTACTGAACTTGATTTTCTTTCTCTCTTTCCAGCATATTAGTAATGTATTCTGATTTCTCGATGGCTAATTCTGAGCATGCTGTTTCAAAGCTAAAGACTGTGGAGAATATGTCTGACATTTTCCTTGACTTATGATGTCTCATAAAGTTCTGAAAATATTTTTAGATAAAGTTTTTAAAAAAATCAACACTGTAGGTGATGTAAAATTTCATCTCAATTTTATTTTTTGTTGTCACTCAAATTTGATCATCATGATTTTCAAAATAAGTCACATTTTACAGTTAATTAAATGAAATAGAAAAAGTCAATACATATTATATACTTCATCAATATTTTGAAGAAATACTTTTTTCATTGCAGCTCTAAAATTTTGTATAATTTAATTTTAAAATAAATGATTAATCTATCAGTGACTGAACTGAAATAATATAAATTACCTCCTGTTCAGCTGTTGCTTACAAATTTACAACTAAATATCATAGGGAAAAAAAAAGAAATCGATAAATCTATCAGTATTTTCTTTTTTATGCTTACCTAACAGATGATTTTGATAAACTCCTCCAATCAGCTGGTGTATATTGAATTAAAACACTTTTAAAGCTGAATATTAGAAGGAAAAATGAAGTGAAGAATATTATTAGATGTAAAATTTTCAGTCTTGGCATTAAAAATCAACCAGATCCATATCTTAAATTTCCACCAGGGGTCAAAAACGTCTGTTTAGTTAGACACTAGCGCACTCAACCCTTCTGTTTTAACCTGCGATTAATATCACTATTTCAAGACTCAGTGTGCAGACTGAAGGATATACAGTAATCCTACTGTATCATGCATGTGGCACTACCCACAATTCAATATAGGTAGAAATGTAGTCGAAACCAAAATTACAAGTTACCATTGATGGCTAAAAAGTGCGACAGTCATTGGCAGCCCACTCAACAGATGTGAGGTAGCTGTTTCTAGGCGCATGTTTCAACCCACCTGCATTTTGGAATTAGTCACAGAGGTAGAAGTACACGTTAGAAATCTCTATTAAAGGGGGGTCCGCATGAAACTCGGTGATGCTATGCTGGAAAAACTAAGAACAATCCCACCCCAGTCCATGGAAGAGTGGTTAGGAGTGCTATTGTAGCCGAACTTGGTCAATCTGGAGCTTCTGTTTTAGTTTACCCTCACTCACATGGTCAACCAATGAGCAGGGGTTTTCCCCAGTAGTGGCATCCTCAACATACCCCATGACAGTCTGGTTTGGCGACTGCTTTAAGTGTTAAGATGAAATTCTGGAGGGAGAGTTTTATGATTTTTGCCTAACAAAAAATTACAGTTTTTTATGCCAATTATGTTAGTTTGTACAGTATTCTACAAATTATTTTATCCTGACTTCATCCACTAGATTTAAAAACATTTTTTTTTCCTTATAGATAGGTATAAGTGATCGTGATAAAAATTACTTATTATGTGTCTTTTTAAAGAATTTTTATTTTGTCAGTATCCCACAACTATATTTAATTATTTATTTATATATTTGTTTGACGTGCAATCTAAGCAAATGTCAATAAGAGTTAAAAACTTAATGTAACTTTCACATGGTTCCTAAAAGTGTTATAGGACATTTAAATTCATATGCTTTGTGTGTAGTAGATGGATAACATCTCAAAGAGAACATTGCTCTCTTTGGCTCTGGATTTCACAGCAGCTAAGGTTTAATTTCTTTTTATTAGTTTTATTTGTTTTTGTTCTATTTGTTCATTGAAAAAGGCTCTTTGCCAAAACGTTTGCTGTTTTTTGACGTCTTGCAATGCTCATACATACCCTGTTTGCATGTTATCCATCTACTTATCTATAAGCTGGGTTGTTGTCTCACCCACATTTTGTATGCTTTGTGTGACAGAGCAATGATAATCATAAATTAAAGATTAAAAGTATTAGTTATTAAAATAGCTAAATATTATAAATTTAAAAAACTTGAATTATTGATTCAGTTTTCAAAATAGAATTTACAAAAAATGTTATCTCTTTTCCCTCTCATATTCATTTTTCTCTCCATTAAAAATTCTTTTTTTAAAAGTTCTTTTTATTACTTCATATACTCTTGACTTACTGCTCAGGCTTACTAACTCTTACCTTGTCTTATTTATTGCAGATGCTCTTCCAAAGTAGTCCTTCTGTACGGAAGATTTTTTTGTCCTTAGCTTATTCATGGTTTATGTTATCATTTTTAGTAGAGTTTTGAAAAAATTAGTGTGTTGGTGTTACTGGTCTGTTTAGGCAACCCATTCCACTCTCATTTGGTAGGAATCGATAATATTATCTCCTGTCCAGTGTCATTTTTTTCACGCTTGAAAATTCTTTCTTTAAAAATTCTATTTTAACTTATATTACATTGTATTAATGAAATAATGGTTACAGTACTTACATTAACAATCATAAGTGAAGGACAATCATTACTGTTCCAACTTGGACATATTACTGAATAAGTAAAAACAAATATGAAAATAAGTAATTTATGAGTAAAAATTTCAAATATCAGTACTAAACAAAATGCTAAATTATTTATTAAAGCTGTAATAACATAAGAAAGTGTGAGTGTTAGAATTATAAGCATCACAAATAAAAGTATGATGACGATGATAATGATACTGACATTAATGACATTAAGAAATCAATATGGCTATGGCCTTGTATTAATTTTATTTATTACTTAAATTAAATAGATTTTAAATAGAGAGTTCATTTATACTTATTCACATTCATTAAATTGTCAGTTAAAACAGTAATTTTAGTTAACTTGTTAATCATTACTAAATTAGCCATAATCAGTGCTTTTTAAAAAAGGTACCCGAATGCATGAAAAAGGTACTGGAACGCAACCTGAAAAAGCACTAAGACCAAACATTCCAGAATTTTAGATTTTAGTGTCACCCCCAACACCAACCCCCCCCCCGCACTCCCCTAGTGGCGACACTGGGTAGGGGATAGGCTAATTGATGTGTACTATACTTGGTCTTGGTCTTAACTCTTAATTGTTATAAAACTATAGTTAAGTATAGTTTTATAACAAAGTAACAAAGTTTTATAATTTTATAACAGTTAAGACCAAGTATAGTGCTTATTAATTAGCCTATGCCTATGTATGAGCCCTATGCCACAGCCCCATCTGAAACACTTTTACGTTTTAAGACTTAAACTTAAGTCTAATACTAATGTCATTTACTAATACTTATAACGTAATAGTTATATTATAATATATTATTATATTTAATCTTTAAATTTTACCATATTAAAATACATATGACATATAGTTATAAAGTATACGTTTCTACTACTATCTACTTCCGTGATTCTCAAAGTGGGCGCTACCGCCCCCTTGTGGGCGCTGAAGCGATCCAGGGGGGCGGTGAAGGCCACGGGTCAATTTGGGGGACGGTGATTAACTGTAAGGGGGCGATGAAGGCATAAAAAAGGACGAGAAGATTTAGAAAAATATGATTTATGTATTCTGCTCATAAGGTTCTATTTTTCTTTTTAAAAAAGTTTTGGACATTGGTTTGGTTACCGCATTTGCATTTAGTTGTTTTTTTTTAAATGTGCAATTGCGCACTTCCAGACTGCAAGAACAATTGAAATAACATTAACGGGGATAAAAAAGATAAGGATTTATATAATTTTCAATTACTAAAATACAAATTTATAAAAGAACTGACTTTGACAAAACTCTTTTCAACAGCAACCACACGAGATGGCAATAGCTTGCTAGTTTCTTACAATATTCCTTATTGATTGCCAAATTGGTTAAATCTCATATTATTGGTAAAGAACAAATTATACGGCTATTAGTGAATTAATACCGACTATGGTACATAAGAGAGCATCTGATATTATCAAGAAAAATTCGTTTAGCAATAATACAGTTCAAATGATAACTGAGGAAAAGGCTCAAGGTGTTGAAGATAAACTGTGTAGCTATTTAAAACATCCTTGTTTTCTATTCAACTTAATTAAGGATTCAACTTTGCCAGGAAATGAAGAACACATTTGCTATGAACTATTATTTGATAAATATTTGCATTCTTATTAGAAAAAGTAGCTGCAAATAATGAATTTAGTTTTAAATTAAAACACTGCTATTAACCATTCTGGCTGAAAAAGGAGATCCTGAAGTATGGGCTGTACTTCATCATATTTAGTGGAAAGTAGATTCAGTGCGGCAACTATTTTTTTAAAAAATACAAATAGTCAATCGCGGTTACTTAAGATTACTGCTGACGAAAATAAAACCTAGGATTTCTAAATTGGTATCAGCAAACCAGGTTCATCGTCTCATTTAAATGATTTCGAATTTATTTGTGTATGTGTGTGTGCGTGCGTGCATCTGTCTCTCTCTCTGTGTGTGTGTGTGAGTGTGTGTGGGTGTTTTGAACTATTGAATTGCGGAACCAGGTTACTGGTTATTATTCGCAAGGATGCATTCAAATTGCAGTCATTCAACATCGATCTGTCATTAGACTTATTTATTTTAACACAAGAAAAAGCTTGCTCACAGATGTATGTGGACCCAAATAGTGGCAAAGTTTTTTAAAGTGTGGAAAAGCCACAACTAGAATAAAAGAAAAATCAAGCAGAAAAACTAACTTTAACCTCTCCTTCAGGTCATAATCTGCTTATGTGCTTTTAGGTTAAGCAGTTCTGACAGTATATCATCTGGGGCTTAATCAGCTTCTGCACTAAATGGCGAACTGAGGATATTGAAGATGGTTCCAGGTTCGTGTCGTCTTGGAACCTCCTTTCAAATTCCATAGCAAAGGCATCCAACTGAGCCTTGCACTTGTAAGCCATTTTACAAGAAACGGGTTTCTGTTTTAGCAAAAGGAAATGGCAAAACCTGTTTTCACTTGCTTGCCTGGAGAACAAGCTATTGCCCTAAAGTTTGACATTCAGTTCATTCAAATTTTCCATAATGTTAATGGCAAACATGAAGTCTGACTTCCACTCTTCATTAAGTATGGAAGTAACAAAATCACAAACAAAACCCTTCATCTCCAACAACATAAGTATTTCTCCCTTGAGATCTCATAATCGCCTCAATAACTTGCCAAGGCTCAGCCAGCGGACACTGCCGTGGTAGATAATATAATATTCAAATCTTCAAACAGTGCTTTTAACACCTGTGATTAAGTTCCCTGGCTTTTACAAAGTTTATCATACTAACAACTGCTTGAAATTCAACACAGCCTTACACAGACTTTCCTGATGGTTGCCACAGTGGAGAGGTAAGAGTTTGTGGTCAGGCTGATATTCTGACTAAAGTTCCCTTGATAAAAAAATTGTATCAATTATGTTTTCTTTTCTAGTTACATAACGCTTGCTGCAAATGTCAAGCATTTCTTGATAAATTCACTGTTAGAAAGAGGGTTGTTCCATTTTACGATCTTATGTGATATCTTGCAACTGTCTTCAGTTGCAGCATCTTGTATTTAAGACATTTTGGTGAAAACATTTTGATGCTTCTTTAAATTATTAACAAACTTCTTGCATTTCCTTTTTCACTTTTGGTTCGTTAAATTGTGCCCGAAATCCAAATGTTTTGTTTGGTGGTATCTCTTTAAGTCGCACTCATTAAAGACACTCACACACTCACGCATAGCAAGCAGGTTGCTTTTCTCCCAACGCTCGTGAATCAATATTTAACAGTTAATTCGTCATTTTAAAAAGACATTCGTCCTTAATCTTACTTTCTTTGATAGCACTCATTGTTAAATCAACGTCTATTTGCTTTTAAATCACAAATTTTCAAAACCGTTTTAAATGTAAATCGTAAACAAAAGCCCATTCCGGTTGAGCTGAAATGTAGTTTCGAACATGTATGTTAACAATTAATGATTAATGATTCTGAAGCCATAAAACCGATTTTATCTATCTAGATTAGAATCAAATGCTGGGATTAAAATTTAAAACATGTATCAAAAATTCTAAGCAAAGAAAATTAACATGACACAAGATTGCCACATGTACATGTCTACGGGCCGCATAATATACTCTGACTGGCCGCATGTGGCCAGCGGATTGTAGTTTGCCTATCCCTGTGTTAGAATAATAAACACAAAAATTCGGGGGGCGCTGAGTAATATTTTTACTGGAAAGTGGGCGGTAGGCCAAAAAAGTTTGCGAACCACTGATCTACTCTATTGTTTTTGAAGGTTTTGTGTACAGTTTCAGTTAATTCAGTATGGAATCCGATTCAGTATTTTAAATATTAAATGAATTAAATTTAATCTAAATTTAAAATGAAAAATTTAAACACTTCTTTTTATTTTTATACTCAAGTCTAAAGTTAAAGTAAAGACTAAGTTAGTGACTCACTCTTACTAAGTGAAGTCTAACTCTAAGTCAAACTACTAAGTTAAAGTTACAAAGCCTAAGTCGGCTAAGGCTAAGGCCAAGGCCTAACTAAGTGCCCTAAGCCTAAGCCGACGCATACAGCACTTACACAACAACAAAAAAGCTCAAAGATGTTTACAGTCAACGCATCTGGGTCTGGCCCTCTACTTCTTAACTGAACTAACTGTTTTATAGGTTCATAGCTATATTATAACTAGTAGATGCAAGAGAAATGAGTTTTTGTAATCCAAATTTGTGTATGAAAATATAAACCGGAAGTAAAAGTAAATGCCATAACATCCGTTGCTAAGGCATTTTTGAGAATCGCAATTATAATTTTTTAATTTTTTTTTATTTGCAGCGTCAGATAGTTGATTTTGTATTAATCACTATAGTTAATTGGCCTCCTATATTTGTAATATTACAGCAGTACCTTTATCAGTAAGTTAGAAATAAAGATGCAAAGGAAAGGTTCCAGCCCATCTTATACTTTTTTTCTTATTTTCTTTTTTGTATTTAAAAAAATATATAAATGTATTTTAAAAAATATACAGACTATATTTGGACTGGCACTAATTCTGGTGAGAGTGAGGGCCACTGAAATCGTTCTGATCCACTGACATAATGACAAACAATACAGTATAAATATTATTTATTAAATATACAGTTTTTAGAGACATCTATAAGTCAGTGACTGGTACACATATTTATTTTATTATAAATACGCGATTTCCCAAATATGGAAAATTATGGGAAGAGTTCACACAAAAACTGTTGACTCCTAATTGATGATCACGCACTGCACCGTCTGTACCCGCCTTGAGCAAGCCCTGGTGGCAGGGGAGGGAAATGGGGGGGGGTTATAACACCGGCCCCCATCGTTACATCATGTCAACTTCAAAAGATTTCTTTCTAGACGTTAGACATGTCTGCCAAGTTAGGTCAAGATGCATCAATCGATGGAGAAACACATGCTGATCTACGACAATTACAGACGCTCCTTCTATACAGATTATTATTGCGTCCTACGGTTATATACGGTTTTTGTTTAGTCCTGCATTCTTATTAGAGTTTTAAATGTTGATAAAGTGTTGGTTTTCCTGGTTTCTTCAGGCAACTCATTTCACGCCCGAATTCCGGACGGGAAAAACGAGAATGTGTGTTTGTTCTTGCATACATATGATAAGATATGCTGTGTGAAAGAGTGTGTTAATATATTATTTTAAGACGTAAGTAGTAAAATAAATCCCCTTTAAAACTTTAAACTTAATTAATGTGGCGTGAAAAAGTGGTTTATGGTGCTGGAGTTTAATGGCACTATGGAGGATTTGTATGATAAAGTGTGTCGCCACTCAGTGAGCCTTCTCTATACACCTAAGCTACGAGCTACTGGTGTGAAGGTGTAGTTTTTGCAAAATGGTACAGCATATCACAGATTTAAAATAAAAAAATAAAATAAAAAGCAGTGGTTTTATGAAAGCAATAAAAATAATAAGGAAATAAAAAAAAGGGGGGGGGGTATCTTTGCTACTAGCCTAAAAGTTGTGTGGTCATAGAGAAAGGCTCCCACAAAATATTGAAAACTTGAAACATTTAAGTGTAGGAAAGAATACATTTTAAAAGAAGTTGTTACACAATCAAAAGCATACCCTTTAGTACTTATGTGGAGGGGGGTGGGTTGCAGGAAATACACAGGAGGTGATGGAAGTGGTGTTTTTTTTGGTTGTTGCTGTTAAGAGGGTTGTAGAGCAATAAATGCTAATAGCCATTGGCTCATTTAAACAGGGGACGGATTGTCAGATACACAATTCTTTAGCTTGGATTGTTGGACATCAATCTTTAGCTGGGATTGTTGGACATCAATCTTTAGATTGGATTGTTGGATATCAATCTTTAGCTTGGATTGTTGGACACAAATCTTTAGATTGGATTGTTGGATATCAATCTTTAGCTTGGATTGTTGGACATCAATCTTTAGCTTGGATTGTTGGACATCAATCTTTAGCTTGGATTGTTGGACATCAATCTTTAGCTTGGATTGTTGGACATCAATCTTTAGCTTGGATTGTTGGACATTAATCTTTAGCTTGGATTGTTGGACATCAATCTTTAGCTTGGATTGTTGGACATCAATCTTTAGCTTGGCTTTTTGGACATTAATCTTTAGCTTGGATTGTTGGACATCAATCTTTAGCTTGGATTGTTGGACATCAATCTTTAGCTTGGATTGTTGGACATCAATCTTTAGCTTGGATTGTTGGACATTAATCTTTAGCTTGGATTGTTGGACATCAATCTTTAGCTTGGATTGTTGGACATCAATCTTTAGCTTGGATTGTTGGACATCAAGCCTTGTGTTTATCAAACACGCGAATTATCAAACACGGAAACTGCAAGATTTAAATTTAAGTTGAAAATGAGGCTCATTTGAAAGAAGGCTAAGAGGACACAAATATAAAGAGCAAAGTAGTAATAATGTATAAGACATTAAACACTGACTTGAAAATACAACAGAAAAACAATCTAATACTATTACAAATAATGCAGATAAACATAGTGATAAAAAAAATAATTCTTGTTCCAGAAGCAAGAACAAACACATAAAAATTCTCATTCTTCCAGTCTGGAATTCAAGTGTGGAGTGGGTTGCTTTAACAAACCAGGAAAACCAACACATTATCAACATCAACAACTCTAATAAAAAGCAAGACTAGGCGTAAACCATGGATAAGCGTAGGATGCAATAATTTTCTGTATACAAGGAGCATTTGTTATGTATACGACAAGATAATAACTGAAAGAAAATATAAGGTTTTGTAGCAACTGTTCAATTTATTTACCCACATTTTTACATCTTCCCTGTGTCCACATGGTCAAAGTTTATAAACACAGTAACATATAAATTATATTATAATTATACATTATAATGCTACAAAAACATAATTTAACACAAAAGGTTTTTTTTTAAAAATAAATCACACAATGTCTTTCATCTCACATATTTCTGTGAAGTGTTCAACTTTATATTAAATTAAATAGAGTTTCACAATCATTGTCTAGTCTTCATGATGAAATAAACAAAAGAATTCTACAATGGTCAAAGAATGTAACAAACGTTTTACATGTCTAATTAAATCACTTGAAGATGAAAGAATTTATCACATCAAATAAAATCATCTTAATAAAGGAAAATATTGAGTAGAGAATTAAAAAAATAATAATTATGAAAGAGAGGGTAACCACGTAGTCTATGAAATGTTTGTCCTTTACTTTGTTTAATAAAGAACAAGTGATCAAGCAGTGGTGACAAGTCCATGGTAGGTCTGTATGGTCATAGTAATTATGTCTAGCACGAGATCTGAGAAGAGGACCATTTCACATGTGATTAAACCCTCTACCACCCAAAACAAAAACTAAGAGAAATATTAATAATAGGTTACCTACAATGAATTATGAGAAATGGTTTCATCCGTCTTTCAGTTTTGGGCTGTGTTTGAACAACACACCATTTGCTCAACTGACTGCATGATGGCTATTCAAGGATAAGAGGAAATACGAATATTTAACTTTTATATTATGAATCAATGTTAATTTTTAAAAATTTAAACAACCAATTTCATTAAATAAGTCACTGATCTATTTTTTGTTTGTACTAATGCTTTACAATAAACAATATTTTGTTTTAGAAATCCCTATCTATCAAAAGTGAGTGTTAGTGTAGGGGTAGAGACAGTCGAAAAATTCTGAGGGGGTGAAGAATAGAAAGAAATTATGAAAAAAAATTGCATTATTTATTGTCTATTACTAGCACATTATCAATAATTTGAGAAATGCTCACAAAAGAAATTGAAAGGTCAAATGGAGTTTTAGAAATTAATTCCTTGAGTCCTTAAAGATAAAGGAAAGTAAGAAGGGGTTGTGGGTCCACACATGTATTTGAAATGGAATATGAATATATTAAATAACCACCTTTATGAAAGGCAGTTGAAATGAAACACCAAGAATGTTCATTTACTTGAAGAAAAAAAGATTATATATAAAAAATGGAATTAAAAGTTTTGTATGGACAAGTTACTAAGTTAAAATTAAATAATGTCATAGTGACTTAATCACAGCATATGATCAAATGAAATTTAGTGTTATTGAAGCGCTAACCTTTTCTTATGAATCAGAGTTGAGTGACTAAATGTGGAATGTTTTAGCGGCAGATTGAATGAGTTATTTAAATATTGCCCTGGACAAAAAAAAATTAAACTAAAAATTGGTTGAACCAATTAGTTCACTTCAAAATTATCAGAATAATTTTTATTTTTATTTTAAAAATCAGAATATGATATCAGTACCTTTAAGAGTTAAACCCATATTTAACACAATGAATGTGTCTTTGGTCAACAAGCAGAAACAGCTAATTGCAGAGAGCTACATTAGTAACAAGACATTTTGGTGTAGGAGGGATTAATGATAATTTTGCTGCACTAGTGAAAGTTTTGTTGAATAGACCAGCTAGTAGTAGGAATTGACTGATGAACTCAACATGTTGATTGGGACCAAGAGGCAGTTCTAGGCCAAATCTCAAGTATTGGCCATGAGCACACAGATACAAGATGTTAAACAAATTAATTTATAATTATTAAGGGCCGGGCAATCAAAGTTTTGATCATTAAGGTACCTTCCAGGTGTTACTAATTTCTAAAAATTGCCCCAAGTGAGAGACAGAAACTATGATTCTAATATTGCAGCTGTGTAAATCTGATAGATTATGTAAAAAAATGGAATTCAAATATTTTATTACTAATGGTGTATACATCACTCATATTTATATTACTATTTAGGATATCATCCAGCTCCAGAGAAAGTGATAATGGAAGCCATTAATGATTCATAGTGATTAGAGTTTATACATTTTCCATTATTTTCTTTTGAAAGATGATTTTTTTAACGTTTATATATAGGTATGTTTACAAGAATATTTATGTAATACCAGAAATGGTACAATGAGAATGTTTAATATCTTACTTTACTCCATAATATAACAACTAGAACTGGAATTACTAACCATACAAAATCCTAAATTCTCTTTATTAAAAAAAAAGGAATACTATTAATTGTATTTACTAGCTAAGTTTTTCTTATAGCTGTTTAACCAATGGTGTCTTTACATCTAATGCCTGTCTGGCAGCAAGTATTTGGAAAATAATATTATATTTTAAAAGAATCATTTCTGATTTTGAAGGTCGTGATGAACCAGTACCATTGAATTGTACAGTGTGAATAAATAAAGCCAGTGGGAAACATGAATTGATAACAAAAAATTACTTTTTGAAGCAGGCAATTTGTTTAGTGTACCTTCAATAACACAACGAATGTTTCAAATGAGATATTCAGTGTACAACCAAAATCTATTGATTACACTCCACCCCCCAACACAATGAATGATACTGAGAGGGTAGAGTCTCAGAAGAAAATAACATACAACTTACAATCAATTCCCCCAGACAACTTATCATTCAATAAAACAAGATTGTTACTTACCCTTGCTGAGTCAACAAAAAAAATTTAATCTAACCAAATTTTAAACATAACTTTTTTAACAGATTAAAGAACAAGTACAAATAGTACAATTAAAAATGGACACATCAAAGCATAAAGAATTTATATGACATACAAGAAAATTCCATAAATATCCAAAACAAATTGTGTACTCACATACATTCATATTTGTTACATTTGGTTCCCAACCAACTTAAAATGTTATTTTTAATAGATCATGGCAGGAACAAGAATGTATACAAAGTAAAAGATGTCACATGATCAAATGTTTGGCAGTAAAAAGATTACACCATGATTACAATTATGCCTCATTCCCCCAATATATTGATACCATTTTATCATTTCATTAATTAAACAAAAACAAATTTACACATAAAGTCAATCTTGTTTAAGGCTAAAATCATAAATTATTACCTATTGAGATTAAATATTATGTGTCATAATAAATGGAGCTTATTAATGCTGAAATCTAAAGAATATTATTGGGAGTTAAAACAAAATAAATCTATAACTCTAAAAAAAACTGCAACAATCACAAAAAAATAAATACTTTAAACTAGGGCTGCGGAAATTACCGATTAATTTCTTGATTAATCGTTTAAACATTTTTTAACCATTAAATTATTTTTTAACAATTAATTGACCCATCACATAAAAATTATTGGAAGTCAAAAAGTAAATAAAAAAATAATTAAAAATAGCAGCCGATAAACAATAACAAATTTTCTGACGATTACACAAACATTTTGGTTTTTAAACTATTGACTGCCGGAAATGTTCAAAATGTATTAAAGTTTGCATACCATGGTTCTAACACTTCGCCTAATTATCAAACCAAATGAAAAGTTTATTAAGCTAATGGCAGTAAGGGGTCTGACTCAGAGACAGAAATTGACGACAGCTCTTCTGATGAATTACTGCGTTACAAAATGGAGATGAAAGTTCCTGAATCCATTAACCATCTACAATGGTGGAAACTTATTGAACACCGATATCCAATAATGTCATTTCTTGCCAAGACCATTTTGTGCATACCAGTTACCTCAGTTCAATGTGAATGATTGTTCAGCTCGGCTGGTTATATTGTCAATTAGACCCGCTCATCCCTTGAACCTAATAATGTCAACACACTTGTCTTTTTGCGTAGTTGGTTAAAAGCTGACACATAAGGAGACATTCCACTGTTATTTAGATTTTCAAAAAGAACGTTTAATAAGTGTTACTTATGACATCATAATTTTAAATTTTTGGCCTTAATCGAAATTAACGATTAATTAATAGTTCATTTTTCAAAAGTTAACGATTAAATTTAAATTAATCGTTAACAGCCCTACTTTAAACTCATATAGCACAGATTGAATTATTACGATCATTTAAAGAACTTAGAGCTGTAATGACAAGATTCTCAAACAGACCATCAGACATACAACAGTGTACACAAGAAATATTTGAACACAGTTCAAGACCTCGGAGAGCATAGTACATGTCAGAGATGAATCTGTGGACTCTTAAGGTAACATGATGAGAAAATGAGGGACTGCAGATGAAATTTTAATTTTGACTGGATTGAATGCCAGATTTAACAGTTAATTTTGACTGGATTGAATGCCAGATTTAACAGTTAATTTTGACTGGATTGAATGCCAGATTTAACAGTTAATTTTGACTGGATTGAATGCCAGATTTAACAGTTAATTTTGACTGGATTGAATGCCAGATTTAACAGTTAATTGTTAGTTTATCTGTTAGAATAAAATACACTTTTAATTGAAATAACAAATTGTGCATAGGTTTCATTTCACAAAGTATCAGCCCATCGATGGCTGATATGGCCAAATATTACTCATATTATCAAAGACTATGTCAATGAAAACGAAACTAGCACACACAAATATTATTGTAATAAAATAGCCTCTTTGAGCAGAAAAAACTTAACCAAAAACCTCTAGAAAACTAAGATTAATAAGACAAAAGCTTCTGGACACTAACATCTAATGAAGAAAGCACTCAAAAATAATAGTTATGGGGATTTTAAATGAAAAATTGATGAAGGGATAAATGAAATGTTCCATAGAATAATTATCGTGTAATAGCTCAATGAAAAATGAAAATGATAGCAAAATAAAAGATGCATTTAAATTAGTTCTTTTTGAAATATTAACCTTATGCCATTAAAGCATTAGCAATTCATTTTCACATAAAATTACATAAGACTAAATCAGGGATGACTAGTTCCAAAATGTATTTATAGCTGCTGGAGGAAATCTTTAAAATTCCAACAAATCCAGATTAATATATAACTTCTATAATTTGATAGCAAATTTGATAACAAACATTTTCATATGAACATATCACAGTATTTTAGATAGCACAATGATGTGTAGTTAATAAAATACCTTATCACTCATCATTAATTTAATTATACTTTATTTATTTTACTGACTACATCTAGTTTTCTTCTGTGATATTTGAACAAATCAATTGAAAATTTAAAGCTTCTTTACTGAATAAATCTTTTGGAATACTGAGATTAAAATTCTTTAAACATTTTATTATCAAGAGTAGATTATCATCATACACTTTTAGGATAATTAAAATATAATAATATATGACAATGAAAAGGAAGGCGTTGGCTTTGCATATATGCCTAGTTAAGAAATTCTACTGGATATAAACAAAATCTGAAGAGAGTAAAAAACAAACAAACTTTCACATGATCCAAAAATTAGACATCAATCATCAATCAATTGATAAAATTACAGAAAACACTTGAGTGTTCAGTGAGGCAGTAATATGAAAGTTAATTTCTTCTATGAAGGCAATAACAAGAATTGACATTCTAGTAGGTCTTTTTTTCTTCTTCTAGAATCTTGTGAGCTAAATTAAACCCACTTCGTTATTAGCTTAAGAGCTGACATTTGGTATGCTTAATGTCACTAAGGACAATTCAAGTAAACAAAATTTTTAATAAAAATTAAAAAGTATTTCTTTTTTAAAATTATGATTAAAACACACTATACTTTTGAATTAAAAGGAAAGCTTAATTTACAATCATTATTTATAAAGAGGTTTTAGTTAAATAATATCTTAAAATAATTTACGGTAACAGCTACATGGTTAAATGCTTCAATTTCTTTTGAGGATAGTTCAAATCCTATTTATCTTATTTATTATATATATTACAGGCGCTCCTTCAATACAGAAGATTATTAATTTTTAAAAATTTTTTCTTACAAATTCATCATTGTGTATATATTTTTATCTTCTAGAGCTTAACTAGTAAAATAAATGACAGGACAATAACTGTGTGGCTTTAAAAAATCATTTTTTATGAATGAATATGCTGCAGACATGCACTAATGACAAATCAGAAGAGGTTTTTTTAAAATCAGAAACTTCCAAAAATGACATAGACAATTTTGAAATGGAAGGAAAAGTATCAATGTGATAAAATACTTTGTGGTTTTAAGCGTAAGTCAACAGGGAATGTTTAGTTCTCTGAAATGGTTAAAAGATACATATGAAATATATTAAATGATCAAGTATTAATTTTAAAATATTTATTAAGTACTGCAGGACAATAATAAAAATCAAAGTCAATTTTTTAAATGAACAATTACAATAAACATCTCTTTTTGGCTTACATTTGGTAACAATAAAGCTATTTTATCTCGTCGCTTCAGTTAGGGCTTAGGGTCGAGACACTATTCCATTTTATTTCTTTTAAAAAATTGTTATTTTTGTTCCTTTTCAGTAGTTATGCTTTAGCAGCCATGTTAGATTTAACTAACTGGAAGTCAGGATTTAAGGTATACTACAGGTTGCACTCAGGGCCTGGCAAGTTCACACAGCAGACGTGGACAGAGATGGGACATAACTGGAACACATGCTAAACAAGGCACGCAAGCACCCTTCTAGGTAATATACCAACCATAGTAAACAAACAAAAATTTATTGCTGTTAACCTAAAGGCTTTACTATATTTTGAAAGTAACAATAGAAAACACATGCATGGCAAAATATCTGTACTAGACTGTACAAATGCAAAATTGAGAGTTCTTTACTTTGAAAATATGCCTCATGCTAAAGTCTTGTGTAAAAAAAAAGGGGAAACTAAGTTATGGCCCCTGGACATTATGACAGCCCATTACTTTTGCCTGCATTAATTTGTATGATTAAGTTTCATTTGTATAATTAATTTATATGCATATAAATAGACATGACCTCGAAGACTTCATCCTCATACTTTCTTGTTGATTTAGAACTGTGGTATGGGTGTGCAGCAGATTGTCAATGATACTTAAAGATGTTCTCCTGCTGCAATATTTGCAGGAGGTTCATTGGACATGTCCAGGTACAATCTTCACCCAAGCTTTGTCTAAAATGTTTTTATTTCACTGCTAGCTTCATTTTGTTAGTTCAGGATAATTGTCACAATGCCTAATCATTTGCATTGAACACTTTCACTGAGCTTTCAATGTTTACAAGTTATTTTTATAAAATCTCTTCGAGCAACAGCCAAAAATGGGAGGTACGAGTCACATCATTAAAATTCGTATCTTATGCCAATGACAGTTGAAGCAGTTATATATTCCATTTACCTCTTTAATAAAGTGCTCCAACTTCTTAAGGCTTTTCAACATGAAGAAATATACTGAAACTAATTTCTGAAAAATATACTAACACAGTCTCAATTTTTTTTTAGGACAGCATTGACCTAATTTAGTCTTGGGTAGCCATTCATTTCAAAAGCTTAAGTCCCGAAAACCATGTGCTGTGGTCAAAGCACATTCATTATTATCCAATACCATTTGAGAAAACTTTTCTTGCAACAGAAAATGGTGGGAAGTTCTCACTGAATTATGTAGAAGAAATAGAATAGCTAGTCTTGTCAACGACAACATAAAAGTGACATTTTTGGCAGTTTTTTTTTGTAGTCAAATGCTCTTTAAATAGAAATAAATATGGAAAAATGTGCCATAATACATATTTTTAAAATATGTATGTTGCATGCATTTCATTTGAGATAGTTTAACATTGTCCAGAATCTATCACTAAAAATGAGAGACAATTCTGGTAAAGCTTCTGTTTCATCAGAACTTAACATTAACCAAGTAACATATATACCTTTTTTTTTAAACAGTCAAGAAATAATATTTTTATTTCTCACAAAAATGATATGTTGCGTACATGAACCATTGTAACCCCATTTTAAAAATTTAAAAAATAAATAAAATTTGACCATTTGTAAATAGAAAGTTGTGTATTTGGTCCTTGAAGAATGAAATTCAGTTAATTTATAAAAGACATTACATGTCCTATTTCTGATCACAGGAATTTACAGGTCGGCATAAACTGAATGTTTGTTGTTGAGGGCTGAGCATCAGAAGGAGGTCAACTTTCTAAGCGGCTGCCTTCACCCTAAATAACATTCCATGGTTTTAAACTAAATTCACCACTGTTAATAACCAACTTTAAGCATTCAACTTACTCTGGACCAATAATGAAAAGTGATATGATTATTTATCAAAGGGAAACAATATTCCATTATCTGATTATCCACAGATTATTATAAAAAGGCCCATCCATAAGATTATATCATTCACCAGCAGAAAATTAAGACCCCGTTCATCTGGAAAATCCTCAATATAACAATATATGCAAAATAAGCTATTCTACAATTACACACACATTGTTTTGTACCTATTTACTTAGCTCACACATCAGTTATTAAATATAGTCAACAGAATTTAATGCTCAATAATAATATTGGACCCTTTCAAATACATTGCTAACTGTCTTAACATTCAAGATTTTAAAAAAATTAATGTATATGTACAGATGCTATTGATTTCAAAATGCCCCATCACGATTGTTTTTTAAAATTTATAAGTTGTGAGCTAATTAATTGTTTATGTAATAAAAAAATATAATTTCAGATCACACTTGCCGAACATGAATTTCATTAGTCCCTAGTGTCTTGTATCTCTCTCTCATCTCTAACAGGTGCTGGTCATGCTCCTTTGCCTTGGTGTACAACAAGACTCCAATAGTCACTATAATTGTCCCTAGGCCACTTAAAAATGTCACTGGGTTTCCAAAGAGAAATACAGACAGCCATATCAAGAAGGCTCTTTTGACTGTGTTAGCCACGCTGCAGAGAAAATGAACTTCAATTATAATTTTTTTTTAAATTCTCAGAATCAAAATATCAACACATTAATTTTATTACAAAAACATAGTTCAGTATGTCTCAAAAAAAAATTATACTAGGCCAATCCCTTAAGAATTGCTACGATTTTTAATTATTTTAAAATAAATAATTTCTTTAAAATCACGAGCAAATAAGATAACAGTTATAGTGTGTGTGTGTTTTTTTTTGGGGGGGGGGCCTGAGGACATTACACTAAAATAAAGGACTTTTCATTAGTGTCTTTATTTTATTTACATTAAAAAAAATAATAAAATAGTTTAGTTTAGAACAGCTAATGATCAAATTTACATTCCATGCAAATTAGAAATAGTAAAATGAAACATGAAAACTAGAGAAAAAAAAATGATGGTAAACATTTTGTAATAATGTTACACACTATAGAAATGATTAGTCACCTGTGAGTAACGGGTGAAATGTAATCCATAAGGACATAAGCTGTGATGGACTGAAAATGGAAGAAGACACCGTTCAAGAGCAGTGATGATAAGAGAGTGATGTCTAATGTCCGGTGGACCTTCTCAAGGTCCATCATGAAGAAACAGGCTGGAATCTGAACCACAATGCTGGCAATACTGGTGTAGAACTGGAGCTCCGCTGGTCTAGGGAAAAATTAAATAAACAAGATGCCCTGTGAGGTGAGCTGTAAGATTATCCAATAACTCTATAAAATTAGTTTTGATCATTTCAAATGTAAGAAATACATTTAGGGACTATTAGAAAATATTAATGGCAAGTGGTTTCTCTGCTAAACAAGACTTATAGCTGAATATTGCATTTTCAGAAAATTTTTGTTACAGTTTATGTAAAGTTAAGTTTCATTACCAGGACAGCAGGTTATATAAAATTAAAAAAATAAAAAACCTTACTAGAACCCTATCCTGAATTGTTAGTAAATAATTATTATTTAATTTATATTTCAGGCTTTATTTGGTAGTTAAGACAATTTTTAAATCATTTATATTAACTCATAGCGTCTACTTATCTATCTGTCGCAAAAACTTTGGATCGATTTTTAACCCACTTCCCGGTATCCTATCGAGCTGAAATTTTGTAGGCAGACTCATGGCGACAATAAAAATAATCTATCAAAATTTCACATCGATCGAATGTACTGTAATTAAATTCATCAATTTTTAGATTATCTCTATGTAGCATCTAAATGTTTATGCTAGTCTGTTGTGCAGTGTGTATTATATTGAACATAATTTTATAATATTTTCCCGATCTGTAAATGTTTATGCTAGTATGTGGCAGGGTGCATAATATATTGAACATACTTTTAGTTATGTCTCATATATAAAGGATTTATAGTCAAAAACTAAGTTAAAAGATATGAGCAGTAATATATTTCAATATAGTTAGATACAATGATGTAATTTGAAAGAAAGATGTAACAGATGTAACGCAGATGCTGGAAAGTTTCTCTCTATGGCTTACAAGCATGTAATGACATATTTTACATTTAAAAGATTTCCGACAATAATCAAATCCTGTTTGAAAAAACTTCAATATTTTGCAAACTAATGTGTAACAAAACAGTAAAAACATCTGTTGGATGCAATCCACACATGTCAAGGTTACAAGCAACATCTTTCAAAATATTGATGTTAGTTTTAGTTTATTCTCCTGTAAAGCATAATCTACTATTGATTTAATCTTGAGCCAGGAAATCTTAGTGGCAGATGTTAGCTTGATTATAAAATCTATTTCATCTAATGTAGCAATGCTATTCACCAATACTGTAGGTGTGGACCTGGAATAAGATTGTTAATGAAGTTCTATATTTATCTTAAATCTGTCTGTTTCCACAACAACAAATTTAAAGAATGGTAAAAATCAGGAACTCATTTTTAATAATATTTGTTAAGATTATTATTTGTTTCCCAAGTACATGTAATGTGGATTATATCTGTTCAGCAGGAGAATATACTGATTTATTTTGTTCAGGGTTTTAACTGCTTTATTTTGTTCAAGGTTTTCACTACTCCATTTTGTTCATGATTTTCGCTGCTTTATTTGACAAGTTGAACAAGGAACAAGTGCAATGTGTAGAGGGGAAGTTCTCCAGCGGGCTTATCAATGACATTGTCTTTTCTTGTTATCTATTCTTCTTCCAATCCTCCTATACTTTCTGCTGGTGCCTTACTACTTGAACATTGAGTAGGCTTATATGTATTCATTAGGGACTCTACTGATTGCATGTGTACTGACTCATTCCCGATCTGACTGTATTATGTTCTTTATTAAATCCCCCCCAAAATTTTCTGATTTTTAATTGGTTTGCTGTAATGAATAATTACAGAAAATGTGTTCAACAAAGTTTGGATTTGCATTCTTGGAAGAGAGTGGAGTGTGTGTGTTGGGGAGTGGGTGGGGGGCAGGGAGTGGGGGTGGGGGGGAGGGAGTGGGGGGGGGGTGGGTGGGGAAGTAATGTCACATTTCTTTTTCATTTCAAGGACAACTAGAATGATTAGATTTAGCAACAAAAAATATTTTTTGCATGAAATATTACAATGTCTTAAGAATAAACTCACGTGTATCGATATTTTTCTCCACTTATCAACAACTTGGAATAAACATTTTGCAAGCTGTGAATGGTGATACAAAAATAATGAAGCAATGATGTCAAAATAAATAGTTTATCTTTGCTATTGTTATTTTACAAGCAGTTAATGGTGCTACAAAAATAATTTAACAAACATGTCAAATTAATATTCTATTATTAATGATACCAGCTCTAGCTGTGTTTATAATCTCAAGAAGGAGATAGGGTCCAGCCCAATTTTGATCACCTAAATTCCTTTAACACATTACTGTATCGTTTTATAAAATGCTTGATATTAAATGTAGTGATTAAACATAAAACTATAAACACATAAAATAAAACATTACAATAAACTTCATGTTGCATTCCATTTATAGTTACTTGACAATTGATGTAAATATAAAAATTTTAAAGGAAATTTCTCAAACATAATTTAATTGTACCGTTTTATTCAAGTTACATTTAAAATTCCTGTCATGATCAAGTGTAGCAATAGTTTTAGGTTGGTAAAAATAAAAGAATTTCATTAATAGATAAAATAACAAGACATACTCACCACTCTGTCAAATTAGCAGCAATGGCAGCAATAAACCCCTGCACATTGAAGCTAAGCTCATAAGCTGAACATAGACCAAGTCCTAACATAATAGGAATAAGGGATAAAAATGTGTATATGCCCGTGAACTCTCCTATTAAAATTTTAGAAATGAAAACAGTGAACAGAGGAGCAGAACTCTTCACAGTCTCAGTGAAAGACACAGCCACAAATTTCAGAGCCACGAGACCAAGAACCACAGTGGAAAATCTGGAGAAAAAAAATGTTAAACCTGGTTATCAAAATATGCAACACAAAGACACTTTTAAACAAATAACACATATTTTTATTTATCTAGATCTATGGCAACCATTGTATTATTTATCAGTGTTGCTTACGGAATGAGTAAACAAATAAACAGCTGAACAAGTGCATACTCAGATGATTTTTTTTAGTCCCATAACCTCTTTTTGTGGTCGTAAGGGGTTCTAATGTTTTCATTAGAACATTCTCAGGCTTGGTAGACCCTGGGGGCGCACATCCCTCTCCAGGTTAGCGGAGGGCTTTCTTAGCATTAGTCATTCATCAAATTTTTTTATAGTGGCTTCACCGTGGGCTCTATCCCACGCCCCTCAGCTTGTGAGGGGAGCGCACTATTGACTTCGCTATCCAGCCACCATCAGAAGATTTATCTAAGTTAAAAAATAAACCTGAATACAATTTACCTCATGGTTCCAACGAGGATCATATTTCTCCAGAAGTTTGGTGGCTTCCCTTCCCTACTTACTGGTGTGTACATGCCTAGGGGTAGGTACATTTGGATGAAACCAAAAACTGTAGTCATCACCATCTGCATGGCACCTGGTCACATAAGATAATGCATATAAGTACATATATTAACATGTTTGCAAGACAAGATCCAATTAATGGTCAGACAATACTATTAATAATAATAATATAGTTTAAGATATAATATCTTACCTAACAATGTCGGATCACTTTTAAGAGTGGCAAGTATGTACTTGTTCAAAAACAATGTACAAGCACTGAAGAAGTACCAAAGTATGAGAAATGTAAAAGCTCTAGTGTTAAACAGTCCTTGCGACTCCCTGTCTATGGAGCTTGGCTTGCGAGTCCGCACTTGCATTACGTCGCTGTTCAGCGATGGCAGCTGTTTCTTCTCTGGTGGCCCATCAAGAACCATTTTTGTACAGTTTTGAAAGAATGACCCCTTTACTGGGTCACTCCTGATCGCATAAAACAACCTCAGGTTCAATTTTTCAAAATAAATTTACTTTTTCTTTAGGAGGAATGCCCTGGAGATTAAACAATGGAAACAGCTTACAACAAATTGGTTTTCTTTAGATAATCATTTCTCATGTACACTTTCTTAGCAATGCCTTACACATGGATACAATCAACTTTCAACCAACCAACCCTACACAAAATAAACCCCCCAAAAATGGTTACCGATTATACTCGTTCTAAAGTCGACCTTTTTTTTGACAAAATCTAGTGGAAAAGGTTGGGGGGAAAAAAGGGGGGGGGTGGTCGGCTTACGAGTGGGTCATTGGTGATTTCTGCATGTACATTGAATATCGGTGTTATTGTAGATCATCAAGGTCCTTTTCTACATTCTAAAAGATTCGACTGCTCTACCAGAAGCTATAAAATATTATTAAACATCTGCACTTACCTTATTTAATTATTTCAGTTATTTTTGTGAATGTTTTAATAAATTGTTTTACAAATTTTGATTTCAACAATGAATTTTAATGCACGCGCTTTCATCACTATTACCAAAAAAACAACAACCCAGTAACTCTTGTCTAACAAAGAGCACAAAGACAAAGATAGGTAGTACAAGGTAAACAATCATAATAACTGATTTAGATTGTAGTTTTTTAAAGAAAATATGTACAATTTTGTTTACGGAGTCCTATTATTTTTTGGGGTCGGCTTACGAGCGGGTTACACTTTTAATGTTTTCTCTTCCAAAAGAGGGGGGGGGTCGGCTTATGAATAAATTTACTGCATTCAAACTTTTTTAATATCAAAGCTGTAAATTTGACAGTTGACAGTTTTTTTTAACATTACGGACGCTTCTTCTGTGCAGAAGGTTATTGTGCCCTACGTTCTTACAAGAACGCACAGACCAAGCTGGCCTGTTGGGAAGTGACGCAGCATTCAAAGGCCACGGCTATGAGGTGATTGTGTACCACGATGACCAGGCACCTTTGTTGTTTCCCCAATTAATGTCAGTGCTAAGTGCCCCAGACCCAGATCTATATTAAAACTTATAACAAAAATAAATCAATTGATCCAGCTATGTCTGAAATAGAGATATAATATACGGGCTGTATTCATTTTGGAAAGAAAAGAAACATGGCATGAGATCTTAAATAGACCAGTTACATGGTCACTGATCATAAGTCAGCAGAACAATAGGCTCCCTTCCCCTACCTTCTACTCATCTCATTGCCGGGAAGATAGCCCCAAACGTATAGCCGCTGCCTAACCTTTTAGCTTTAACTTATGTGCACCATCAAGTAAACTATATGTTTTGTTAAGTTAGGATATGAATGTTTTAAATTGAATGCATTTATAAATACATGTGTTACTATTTTTATGTGGCTCCAGCTGCTTGGTGGGATACAGCGCTGGCTATATAATATATATTATAGGTCATAAGTTCTCAAATTATCAATATATATATTTCTCCCAAACGACCATGTACAAATGAGCATGACGAATTACCCTTGTTGGGGTTGAAAAATCACAGTTGGCAAGCGTGGTGGGATGAAAAGAGAAAAAAAAGGGGGTGGGGGTGGGTGGCAACAAAGCTTCTTGCCTTCACTTGCCGTTCAGTTGCGTTTTTCCTTCACAGAATAACATATGATTCGTAGTGTAGTGGTTATCATGTCAGCCTTGCACGCCGAAGTAGTGGGACCAAACCGCAGTGGGAATTTTAAAAAATTTTAATTTTATAAAAAAAAATTTTCTGCCCGTTCTTTTTCCAGCATGACTAAGGCTGTTAAACAATAATCAGATTTGAAAGCAACACTCGGTTTTAAATTTCCCAAACCGATAATCGAATTTGATTCTGCCGGATTTACGAAGTGAAATCTGTCCTGAACCGAAGCCGGTTTTGTAAAAATTGCCGGATTCCAGATTTGCCAGAGCTATAATTAATATATATTTTATCGCAAACCCTGCAAGCCAGATTTGGCCGGATTTAAGGAAGCAAATTTCTGCCGGATTTGTAAATATGGCTGGATTCCGGATTTGCCGGGGCCACAAGCGAAATCCGGTACAACCCTAATATCTATGAAGTCAGCTATAAAACGATAATCGGTTTAAAATCGGAGTTACATAATCAATCATTTGTTTTCCAAAAAAAAACAAAAAAACAGGCAATTAAAAGCCTCAACATGCCTAGCCCTCGCTAGGGTCGGCCAATCACAGTTTATGTTTAAGGGATGGTAGTAATAGCGGGTAACAACAACCTCAGTGTGCATGTCACCACGTTTACTCGCTATTTTTTCATTACCTCGTGCTGCTGTTTGTGTCCGTACTCTCAACCCCCCCCCCAACCGTTCTTTGCACTGTCTATGATGAACAATTCTGAGGGCGTAAGCTATGCCGCGGGTCATTCTTGTTATTATTATTCTCTGATATGAATCTCAAATCTGTCTTACCAAATCTGACAATACATAGCAGGTCAAAACACCACACAATGTAACACCTAGGCCTAATTCACATTCACAACTGGCTAATAGGGGCTGAATGCTGTTTTTATACACAAAATCCTTTACAAATAATTTAGTGTGTCATAGTGGCTTAAAATATAGGATGTTTCTAGAGTTACGACGAGTCGTAACATTAGCCAGTAAACTACTGCTACCACTAGTCGTAGCAATAAAATTATTTCGTATTGTTACAACAAGCCCTAGCAGCAGACACTTCAAAAAAACTAAGTCGTTATAAATACTATAATATCTTAAAAAAACTCTTCATAATATTTTATATGCATATATAATACGATATTAATAGATCTGGGCTTATTTATGTGTGTATTAATTCTAAAATCTAAATTTATTTAAATATATTTAATTAACGTCTCCGCTTTACAAAATAAGCCGTACAAAAATTACAATTACCAGGTTTGCCAACACCCTAATTTTGGCTTTAAAAGAAAAAAAAAGAAGAAGAAGAATAGACAACCGTATTGGGAGTTTAAAAAAGTATAACTATTTAGTACATGTATTATTATTTTTGTTATTTATTTTTTTGGACGGCAGTAGTACTTCCTTAAAATTTCAGTTTTTAAATTAAAATTGATTATCTCGGTACTAATGTTTAGTATTAGCATAGGAATTAAACATTTTAGCCTAAATATAGTGATATAATGGGCTCATTATTTATCAGCAGTGTTCCTAGGCCAAATATCGCTATTAAATTATTAAATGACATGCTTCGAAAAGCCAAAACTGTGTGAATAAATTATTAAATACAACTTTTGTCATAACGGTAAAGACATTGCCTATTACTATTGAATAAAATTATTCCGTGTTGTTACGACTAGACAAAAAAAAATAATACATATTTACAGGCAGGAGTGTGTGTATTAATTCTAAAATCTAAATTTATTTAAATATATTTAATTAACGCCTCCGCTTTTCAGAATAAGCAGAAAAATTGGCTACAGACTGCTACCACTAGTCGTAGAAATAAAATTATTTTGTATTGCTACGACTAGTTGTAACATTAGCCAATAATAAACTTTTGCTCCGACTAGTCGTAACACAAGATAGGAATACTAGTATTACGACTACTTCACTTATTTACTAAAATCATATTGGATGGGGGTCTAAGTCTAAGTTTTAGTGATGACGTGTGACGTCATTTATGGACGGCGCATTTACTTTATATGCATATATTATATATATATATATATATATATATATATATATAATACGCCTAATATACAATATTGTCGATATTAATAGATCTGGTTTTATATTTATTTACAGTTACAGACAAAAGTGTGTGTATTAATTCTAAAATCTAAATTTTCTATTTTATCAACGTCTCCGAATAAGTAGCAATAAGAACAATTACCAGCTCCCTCATTAAGGTTTACAATTTTTATATTTTTTTAAAATTCGCCGGCATTGTGGTTTGAACCCCATATCAGTATTAACAACAATCAATCATCCATTCACCTATCAGACTATCGCTTCATCTAGAAATGCTCATGTTAAATTACTATTTTTAAAAATTATAACTGTTTGTTGTTAAATGGACACCAATCAAGTTTTTTACATTTAAAATTCATTAATCAATCAGTTTACCTAGTCTAGTAATCATGAAATTTGATTATGAAAACTAATGTTTAGTATTAGTATTAGCATAAGGGCCGTCCATAAATGACGTCACACGATTTTTGCCAATTTTTTACCCCCCCCTCCGTCACGCGTCGTCACAAAAACTTAGACCCCCCCTCTAAAAATATGTCACAAATCTTTGACAAAAAAAAACCCACAAAAAACAAAAAAACTTTATTTTCTATTTGAAAATAAGTATGTTTCAAATCACATTTATTCATTTATTGTCATTTAAGTAGTTATTATTTATTAAGTGAAGATCTACATTGTAATATCGTAACCCGTGTGAAGCATTTTTTTAAAACGTTTAACCGGCCTTCAGAAAATGAACTGTGTTAACATCCTTAGATTGTATTTTATTTTAATGAATACAAATTAAACATTGACTATTAATCATCACGGTTAACGTCTTTGTTAAGAAAAAAAAATATTTAAAAATAACATTTTTAAAATGTATTTTTTAAAAATCCCTCAATTGACTGACGGGCAACCTGTAAGAAAGAGGTCGGCGAACAGACGTTAATATCCTCATCTGGGGTCAAAAAGAGAATTCTTGGGGGTAATGCAGACTCATTTGGGACATATAATATCCACTACAATCCACTAAATATATTAAAATACGTCATGTGTACGTGTACGCTTGGAACATATGGCCATTATTGAACCGGTTTCTAACCTACGTACTATACGAAGACACCTAAATCTACCCTAATTTCATTTACATTGACACGAGTGACAATAATCTTAATCCACATGACTTGTCTGTATTACGTATCCTTTCTGTGATATTTAAAATTAATGCCTTAAAAACTGAGCTAAGAAGAAAAGTTGTTTTGTGCGCCTCTCGAATTGCGATGTCAAGAATTTGATGCATTCAATAAAGTTAATGAATACTTGACTAATTTTAAATGGGCTCATTTACCATTATATCTAGAACAGTGCTTCTCAAACTTTTTAGTATGGTGGACCGGCAGGAATTTTATTCCATTGCACCAGGGACCGGTGCACTATTATCCCTGCACTGACAATTTTTTCTGTCCTTTTTTTGAGAACATCTGCGGACCGGCATCGGATGGCCCACGGACCGGCACAGGTCCGCGGACCACCACTTTGAGAAGCACTGATCTAGAAGACTAGAATGGCCAGGGGCGTTTGACCAAAAACCAATCGAAATATCTACACATAATCCTATTAGATCATTTTTAGACACTTGTCATGCTTGTAAAACTCACCAGTAGCATTTGGGGGGGGGGCCTAACAACGCTCCCCCAAATACCTGAGTCATGTGAGCAGGACCTAGAGTCTGGGGGTTGTAACGCACACATTAACTTGTATATTTTGGGGTAATGGGCAAAAAAGTTCGACTCCTGCCATGAGAGAACCAAACGGAGCTGCGGTTACATCACAAATGGTTTTATGTCAACATCAAACGACGCAGTGTAACAATTTCATTTTTTATCCTGTGGATTCTCAAACTTAAGGATTATAATTAGATTTAATTTTCATGTCTTGATAGCTTACGCCAACCAGCGTCTGATGGCCTACCGACCGGCACACTGAGAAGCACTGATTTTAACAAAAAAAAGTCATTAAATAAATTGTAATCGTAGATAAGCGTAGGACGCAATAATCTTCTGTATAGAAGGAGCGTCTGTAAACAGATAAGATAATTGTAAGCGACCAAATATTTCAGTGGAAGTTTTATTTAAAGTTACCCTTTTGATGTGACGTCACATTTCTTAAACCCCCCTCCCTCCCCCTCGTCACAAAAGTGTGACCCCCCTCCCCCCTAGGTGCGTGACGTCATTTATGGACGGCCCCTAATTAAAATACAGCTTTAGTCATAACTTTAGGCACATTGCATATTTTTACGTCTAGTCGTAACAATAGCCAGTAAACTACTGGCCGACTGTAACGACTGGTCGTAGCTACTCAGTTACTGACTACTGAGGCTACTGGAACGGTAGTGGCTATTGAGACGCTAACGTCTCAATAGCCCACAGGCTATTGAGACGCAAATAAATAAATAAACAATTTTTCTAAAATTGAAGAGCTACAAGTAAGCCATATTATTAAAGAGTATTATAAATAAGTTTAAAATTGATCCTATTCATCTAGTCTCTCTGGTCTCATGAATAGTGCGATAGACATCTGAACTTTTGGTCCAGGGTTCGATTTTCAGTTTGCTTGAGTCTTTTTTTTTGCTGTTGTTTATTTTGTTTGTTTTTTTAAACATAAATTGATAATTAATAACATTTTTTTTCATGGTTTGTCCCTGACAGAATCAAATTTTAGGTTTGGTGTTAGGTTTAAGGGTGTAAGTTAGGTTTAGTGATAGGGTTTGGGTTAGGTTAAGTGACTGATTTTAGTTTTAGGGATAGGTTTAGGGATAGTTACTCCTTTCTTCAATTTTTTTAACCCTTTTTTTTAAATTTGCGTCTCTATAGCCTGTGGGCTATTAAGACGCTAGCGTCTCAATAGCCACTGCCTACTGGAACTGCTATTTGACCATGACTTCGTAAAATAATTAAATATAACTAAATTGGGCAACAGGAAATTCTTCACTACTGCTAATTCTATTTTATGTTACCGTCTATTACAAATTATCTGTCTACCTGTAGCTTATTTCTTTTAGCTTAAGTAGTATCCTAGTCTCGTTGTCCTGTACTCATCTTTACTCTGTACAACTACTTGAACTACTTGTTACTACTTGGCAAATAAAGAAGAGTTATCCTTCTTGTTTTGGAAACAAGTGGCTTGGTCGGGTAAGTACAAGCGTGAAAGACAAAATCTCTTAATTATAATAAAAATAAAATAACAAATTTTATAATTAAATATTTTATAAATAAATAGACGCATTATAAAAATGACATTGGCCAAGTTGGGATCTAAGCCAGCAGCTAGGAATGTTAAGGGGCATTCGTCCTATTATATTAATAGTTATCTGAATCAGATATCCCCTTTTAAAAAATCTTTTCTTATCTTATCTTATCTTATCAATACAGACGCCCCTTCTATGCAGAAGATAGTTACGTCCACAGACCATGACAGATGATCTGTTGGCAAGTGATGCAGCATTCACAGGCCACGGCTTTGTGGGTTCCACGCATTACCCAGCCGCCTAACACTACAAGGTACCCATTCGGAGCGGGGTGACTCAGGGACGCCCTAGGCCCCGGGAACAAGCCATTGCCTTCAAACGGATTCGAACCCGTGACCATCGGTACGACGGTCCAGTGCGCTGCCACTCGACCACCGCGTCCCTTTAATGTCTTTATCTATCTTTTTTTTAAATTACCTTTTTTATAAATAAAAATAAATCTAAAAGCCCAGCGAAGGCGCGTGGAATGCTAAAAAGCGGCAAAATTAAAGATAATCTTTACTGCATTTTTTTCTGTTTTCTGTATTTCAAAAGTCGACCATGAACTATTTTACACCAAGTCTAAAAATATGTTACGCAAGATGTGTGATCAACCTATTAAATTTTTTAAAAATTAAATAAAATCTTAAAGTTTTATTTTTTTTTAAAAAATTGCACATTCATAAATTTCAACAAAGGTGACCTTTTGATAAGTTGCTTCTTATTTTCCATCCCACGCCCGTCTTATCGGCATCGTCTGTAATTGTCGTGTATTTGAGAGAAAATCACAAACAACATTTCGAAACACACTTTCGACTATTGTACTGATAATGATTCTATAAATATGTCGGGTACTTGGCTACAATGCCCGATGTGAACTCGAATTAAGTTTTTGTTATTAACAATGACTTTGAAAGCCCAAGCCATGACGCACGGATGACGGCAACAAAAATACCGAAGACCTTAACATTCTTTTAGTATGGGAAATCACTTATTGTGGCTTATGCGATATGCGGATAACGCAATAATCCTCTGTACAGAATGAGCATCTGTAATATTTAATAAAAGATACATTTTTAAAAGTACAAACAAATAAAACAGTCGCAAAGACCCAATTAAATGTTGGGGATAATATTTAAATTTTAGCAACTATTATTATCTTATCATGGCATGTTTTTGGATTATCCAGATCAGTGGAGAAAGTTGTCTCTTCTGTATCATAGTTAACCAGCTTAATTTCACATACTAGCAGGCTTATCATGGTAAAATTCAAGTCTTGGTTCTAAGGGTATCATTTCGGCTTAGCATTTTACCAAAGATTTTAATTTTCTCTCTCTGTTAATCTTGTTTCACTTGCCCAATGTAAGAAATAAGCATGAACATTAATGAGATTTTGATAAATTCAAAATTCTACAATATAAAAGGGACGATAAACGTAGATTCTAGTTGTTAAAGATATTTTTAAACCTATTATAAATTTATTGGCAAAAATTATTTAATGTTCTATTTCCCATCTATTCCAATTTATTAAGAATCAATAAGGATTGACACAACTAATGTGTTGGAAGGGGGTCATCTACAGTTTTAGACTTGTTGAAAATAATGATTAAGGGGCTAAAAGTTACCTGAAATTGTTTGGGTATAATAAGATCGATGAGATAGAGTTTGTATGTATTCCATCGGGAATTCAAAATGACAAAAATTTATCCATCATAAATTAGAAGATGGGACGAAGATGCAGCTTTGCGGGTGGACAAATAAGTTTGTTTTGGACATTTTGGGCGATGATTGTGTTGTCTGAACAACTAAGAAAACCAACACCCTGTCAACATTCAAAACTATAATAAAAATGTAATGAACCACGAATAAGGCAAAGCCAAAACGTATGATCCTCTGTATAGCAGAGACGTCTGCACATTTTACGATTAGAAGATGAGAACATGTTCTTATAAAAAACAATATTACTGGGTGGAATTTCAAAGTTTTTTTATGATGTTAACTTGAGGGTTTATAAATTATATCACTGAATTCGGAGCCTCTGATAGTCATGCATAAGTCCACATTGAAATTCCGTGCCCCTTTAAGTTAATGCAGTTTCCCTGGAACTTATGTCTTATCTTATCTATACAGACGCTTATGCAGAAGATAATTGCGTCCACAGACCATGACAGATGATCTGTTGGCAAGTGATGCAGCGTTCACATGCCACGGCTTTTTGTGGGTTCCCCGCATTGCCCAGCCGCCTAACTAGTGTTTCGTAGCCATTCGGAGCTGGGTGACTCAGGGACGTCCTAGGCCCCGGGAACAAATCCTTGCCTTGACATGGATTCGAACCATCGCCACCATCGGTACGCCAGTCGAGCGCGCTGCCACTCGACCACCGCGTCCCCATGTTATGTTCTTCATAATTATTTATCTTATCTTATCTGTTTACAGACGCTCCTTCTATACAGAAGATTATTGCGTCCTACGCTTATCTATGGTTTGTGTTTAGTCCTGCATTTTTATTAGAGATTTAAATGTTGATAAAGTGTTGGTTTTCCTGGATTCTTCAGGCAACCCATTCCACTCCCGAATTCCGGACGGGAAGAAGGAAAACTTGTATGTGTTTGTTCTTGCACACGGAATAAGAAAGGTGTTTTTATCCTTATGTCTATGTATAATACCTTATCAGTGTGGCTAGAAGTCCATAATATTTATTAATATTTATTAATAATCAAAATGAAATTATATGGAAATATAAGTCGCGAAAAATAAACATTTTATTTTAATTTTTTTGAAATAACATAAGTTTAGTTTTTCAATAATACAATTAAATATTTGTGACATACTTTTGGCGTATTTGAATTCCTTTTTAAGCACTTATTAAGTCGGGGAATAACTTTAATTTGTTTTTATCGATATCACCAGAGCAAGTAGGCTACCATTATTTGATTAGTGATGGCTACTCAATACCTATAAAGACCTCGCTGTAACATATTATGCCGTGGTGTGAAATTCATCATCGCTACCAGGCATAGTGTAAATCTTCCAGCCAATAATAAGTCTTGTTTTGTTATTTAGACATTACTTCCGCTTTCGAATTCAACGAGATCCTATTGCACTAAACTTCAAATTCAACTTTAACTTAAATAAGGCGTGGGGAGTTTTGAATTAACTAATGTTTTAACATGATAATTTTAATAGTTTAAAAGATGAAGCACTCATATGTTATTATACTCTTTTTATTTCTCAATTCGACCAATACTTCTTATGCAATGCTTGAATGGCTTTTTGGTGAAGGAAAAGATTCAGTACAAGCATCAGCAGGAACAGAAATTAAGCCCACCATACGATTTGAAGTGTTGTCTTCAGATGAAAAGTTTTTAGATTATGCTCGCACTCTTAGTGATATGTCTCCGCTAGATGCATGTTACAATATTGTAAGTCCAGCTATATTTAAAAGGTGGTAATCCTGCAGTTTCTACACGTATATTATTTCAAATATTTCACAGCGAAATTTAATTTTCTTGTGAGAACTTACGTTTTTAATTTATTAAATGAAAATGCTTTATTAAATCTTGTATTTTAGCTATTACAGGGCTAATTTGTAAGTCTTATTAATTTCTTAGGCATTTTTTTGGCTCTCCATGATACATAATCCGGTCACGATACGTCCATTTTGTTTATTTAGCGCCCTGCTTGCCAGATGTTGTATGCCCATGATGGCCCATGCCCCATGCCATGCTAAAATAAATTGAATGACTGAAAATTTTTTTTAAAAGTATTATTCATCTATTTTAATGTTTTCATTTTTTATTTCGTTACTAGATGTTTGATTCTTATTTTGTTTATTTTTAATTGAGAAAATTTCATTTGGAATCTTACTGTGACAACCCAGCAAGTAGGGTGCTAGATAAACAAAATGGATGTATCCTACTCCGATTATGTAGCTTCAAGGGCCGAGAAAAAGCCTTAGTAATTAATACAAATTACAAATTAGCGCTTTAATAGCTAAAATACAACATATAATAATGCATTTAATAAATTTAAAACGTAAGTTCTCACAAGAAAATTAAATTTTGCTGTGAAATAATATATGTGTAGAAACTGCATGATTACTTAAAAGGTTTTCTTTTGAAAATGAACACATAAATTCTTGATTCTTACTCTATAAATTTATAAACTTTTTTATTTTTTATACTTGATTTTGATAATTATAACATTAACATTCAACATTTACAATTTACTATTCATTTACAGTACTATCATTGCCATCATTATCAATCAGTGAATATCAGTATCAGCACAGGCACATGGCAAAATGGCAGCTGTGGGTGCACTGACAGCCGTAGTCTTAAACTTAAATCTACATGCTGCATACAGCTAAGGTCGTATGGTGGTTTATTACTGACATTGAGCAGCTGTGGTATCTGGCCGCTCCCAGAGTGACTGAGCAACACACAGCTCACCTCAATGGCAAGAAGTAAAGAATATAAAGGTTCCCTAAAAATTTCCTGCTCAAACCTGCCTAGCCAGGTTACCGCTGCTGGCCAGGACCCTATTTGAACTATTTCTGTGGTCAAAATATAAAATCATTGTCCTAAACAATTTTAATGACATCCTGACCATCTCATACCCAATCTGTTCATCTACCTTTCTGATGGAGATTGGTCTCAATAGCCACCAAAGAAGTCACCTAACTGCCACATCCCATAAATAGAAAGTATAGAAGTCACCTAACTGCCACATCCCATAAATAGAAAATATCTTGGGCAAAAAAAACCAAGCAACTGCAGAACAACCAGGCTACATTTTATATAGATATTATATATTTGACAATATGACACTTAATAAACGAATTACATAAAGACATTTGTTTCGTTATGTTTGTTGACCATTGTGTAGGTCTTTGTATTTATTGATATATTTAAAGCAACCTTTTAATTGTTATGGCAAAAACTGGAAATGGTTTATAAAAAAGAGTTCTGGGTGGCTTTTCTTTTCCTTCTCTCTATTCACATTTTTTAGCGAGTTTTCGTGTTTTTTAGAAATGTTTTCTTTTATTTGTTAATAATTTTATATTTGTCTTATCTTGCTTAATTTATAAAAATCAGGTTATCTACCATTTGAAGAAAAAATGTGGAGAATTGACAGAAGAGGAACTTGGCAAACTCTCCGTGCAACTACTCAACTGTCAGTCTGAAGCTGAAAATCGACAAGTGTATCCTTGTACAAGTTCAATGGCAAGTTAAGAGAACTTATTTAAATAAGCACCCAAAGTTTTTAAAATGCAGTAAGGTTCTTATCATTACGGTCAGAATATCTTTATATTAGAAAATACCAATTCAGATAATTTGGATAATATGTTTGCAATTTATACAAGTAAATAATGATTTATTTCCCTAATTAAAGTAATAAAATAAAGTTAATTAATTTTTTATCAGTTATTATCAAATGATGCCATTTTTCTGATGTTTAAAAAAAAACACCTGAAATAAAATAACATATTAATAAATAGAAAAAAAGTTTTAAAAGCTTTAAAAGTTTCTTCAAATGAAATATTTTGTCTCCTACACTTCTTGATAGACTCTTGCAGAGTGTACCCAGTCAATGGATGGAACTACTTGGAATAGCTATCAAATTGTTGGCAACAGAGCTAGGGCCATGTGCTATGCCACACAGCAGGTGCAGTTCAGAAGACTGACCGAAGTTACAGTAAACCAGCTTGTGTCTGCTGCAAGTGACCAAATCAAAACATTGGCCGATATTAAGGTTGGGTCATTTCAGCATTCAAATTTTTTTCCCCAAATATAGAAAAAGATGAATAAAATTTTTTCTCACTGGGCACAATAAGGCGATGGCAAACAACAATAGCTGTGAGGTGATGCTGAATATTTAGAAAATCTAATTACAATCACAATAAATATTGATATCTGAGGAAAGTTTATTATATTCTTAAGGAAATAATACAATTCTGCTTAATTTTTTTAACAGCTGTTAAAAATGTTAGTTTCACGCAAGGGTTACTTCTTTCCCAGATTTATTTCCAGAATTTAATGAGCAGAGTGCAGTTTTTCAATTAGGGACTATTACTGCACTCATAATTATTTATGTAACTATTGTAATCCCCTGCAGTCCGGCCAAGAACAGTTACAGTCACTGACCTCTGAGACAGTTCGAAAGTTGTATGAAAGTCAGCAAGATCTGCTGTCCACCCAGCATGCCCTGCGAGCTGCACATGATGATGTGTTTAAGCACATTGCTGTCAACGTTCAGGAGATCCTGCATGAAAAGGCTTTGATCGCATCAGGAAACAAGGAGCTGGCTGCCTTAACGGAAAATATCAAAGAGAAACTTGGTAAATATTGAGGAATGTTTTGTTACTGAGTTTTTGTTGATAAATTGACCATAATATAATAAGCTGGATGAAAAGAATAAAAATTTAAATATTCTTAATGAATTTACATGAAAGTAACTTTATTAATTTACTGAAAGTAACTACATGAATTTACATGATAGAAAATTCATGAATTTAGTAAATAAACATGATAGACACATTAGGGCTCTGCAATATAAAGGAATTATGAGAAAATGCTAAGACAGAATGGTTTGCGGTTCCCTTTAAAAGTGTTTACTTAATAAGGTTTGTCCACACAAGAATTTTTAAGATAGATGTAAATGAGTCACATTATAAGATGTAAATGAGTCACATTATAAGATGTAAATGAGTCACATTATATGATGTAAATGAGTCACATTATAAGATGTACAGGAGTCACATTATAAGATGTAAATGAGTCACATTATAAGATGTAAATGAGTCACTTTATAAGATGTAAATGAGTCACATTATAAGATGTAACAACATTATACAAAAAAAATATAAGTAACAATCACACCTTACATGACCATATCTCATCCGCATAATTCCATTTCGTCTTCCCCTAACAGCATCTAAAGATGTCTCAATGTTATCTAAAATTACAAGATGAATAAAAATGAAAATATGCCTTATGTTTGAAGTCAATGACTTATTAATAATACAGTCGAGCTCGGTTAGCTCGACCACCCCACTAACTCGACGTTTTTTATTGGAACCGCCAATTCTCTCTTTGTCTTAGCATTTTTTCATCGGCTAATTTGATTTTTCTAAGTCGCCGAAACCTAACACCTCTAGCACAAAAGAGGGTCAATTTGCAACTTAACGTTGGTTACCTCGATCCTCGTCGGTTGGCCTAGCAATGCACTCTGGCATTTTTAGTTCAAAACAGTGTTGACATCTCCCTTTCTTCGAGACTTCCGGCTATTGTGTGATTCTACGAGATTTCAATAAAAATTACTGGATGTTTTGCTTGTGTGAATTATTAGTTCAACGTGTATCCATGGAGTATGTATTCACCCGAGGTACTGGGCAATCGCGTTAGAGGTCGTTAATCGTCGTTATTTCAATTCGCTGATACAACGGCAAACGCAAGGGGCTATGCCATGCCACATGCATCATGTGACAATACGAGGCGAAAAATTTGACCTTTTAACGCATGCGCAGACAATTATAAACTGGTAACTTTTTAAAAATTAAATGGAATCGAAACATACCACAGAGACGTAATCAAAGTCCTTTACTTCGGCATAAATATATATATAAAAATAATAAAATATATATATAAAAACTCCTGATTAGTCATAACTTTTCCCGACTTTCAAGGCCGAGAAATTTTTTTAAAGACTTCCCGACTTTTTCCCGTTTTCCTGAGTGGGAACCATGGTTATATTTAAATTTTAAACGGTCCTTAAAAACGAACGGTCATTACAACCTTAGGAAAGAGTGATGAAATATTAGGGTTCCGATACGATTCCGATTAATCATCCCATCACTAATTAATCACGTACATAAAGAAATTTCAAGCACATGTTAATATTTTGCCGCCATATTGGTTTTCGTTTTAACTCAATCATCGGTTATGTCGACGCCATTTTTCATACCCCAACGCCGTCGACTTAACCGGTTTCGACTGTATTTTGTCCATTGTCTTAGCTTATTCAGATATTTGTCCCCATTTGAAACCAGGGTTGCTGATTTCTTTTACTGACTTTCCTCAATGAAAGGGAGGCTACTCATGTTTGGGCTATTGTTCAGAAGCTTGGTTAAGCGCCTGTAGAAAGTTGTTTCTGTGTGAATAAAGAGGTTACTGATCATAAGAATATTTTAAAAAATACAAACAGCTGTTATTTTATTTTGAGTTTTATATAAAACCTTAAAGTTACAAGTTTTGTTGTTGCTTTTAAACACAAATTGATAAACTCTTGTAAAATTATGTTCTATTGTTTATGAAACGACAGATTCTACTGCTCTCCAAATCCAAGAAAGAGAAGAGGTAGAGCATGAAAAGCATGAGAGAATTTTACAAGATTTGAAAGACATTCAGGAAAGTGCTGAGGCTTCTGTTAAAAAACTAGGTCAGTTGATGCCTTCACCTGGTTAAAAGCTCTTTAACAAATACATTCAACTGTTCATTGAACATTTTTTAGCCAGCTTTACTTATTTATTGTTAATGCTACTTGTCATGTCAGGTACATACTTAAAATCTGGGATTACAGTTAGAATATTTATATGCCAAAAAAAAATGACAAAAGAAATTTTATATTTTATTTGGATTGGGGAGGGGAAGAATAATCTTATGTTTTTGAGTTGTCAATTATGCACATTGTGTTCATTGAGCTGTCAATTTTAATAATAATAATAATTGATAATTTATATTGCGCTGTATCCCAGTAAGGAACTGGCTCACAGCGCTTTACATGGTGATCATAACATACATAAAATAATTAAATAACCATTCATACCATAATAACAACATACAGGACAGTACATTACATATAAGCTACGCTAATCATTAAAAACAAATGTTGTTTCATTAATTTTGTAAATACATTTTTAAAAGATGCGTCTTAAGTGCAGTCTTGAAGGACTTGGTAGTTGGAATATGGACATTGTTTTCATTTTGTTGTTAAATATTCAGAGTTAAACCTTGAAAAGCTTTTGAGGAAATGTGAACAGCTTGACTCACTGTACTTTGGGATGTCAGCCAACCTGTCCAAGATGAATGGGACAATCAACCACGTCATGGCTGAGCTGTCATCACTGGGACAACATCTGGATGACAAAATCTCCTGGATAACGCAGCTCTTAGGGGGTGCAGGTATGGATAACTGTCAGCAATCCATTGGATACTTGGCTCAAGTTGTTGGGATGTTTCAGAGTGAATCTTGATGAGAAGCAAAATAATATTTAATCCATTCCCCTCCTGACCTACTACTTCGGCATTTACTCGTGAATGTACATTCTCTTTTGGGTCGAGCCGCCAGGCTCTTAAGACCCGGTTCATTTTATCGCAAGCGAGCCTCATCAAGCGGGCGGCGCCGTAGAGGTAACCCTCTGCAGGTACCGTTACTTCGCCTTCCAAACCCCCGCACGGCTCGGGGCACTCTTCGAGTACGTGGGCCACCGTCTCTTCCGGGTGGCCACGCAGCCGACAGGCCGGTTCCCTTCTAGTGTTAAACTTGTACAGGTGGCTTCGTGTGGGACAATGTTCAGTTCTCATTCTAGTTATGAGCGTCTGATTGCTACGTCCAATTTTCCACCAGGAATCGCTTTTGCTCGGTCGCGGCATATACTGGAATACTTTTCTGGCCGTGCTTCCAGATGCCCAGCCATGAAGCCATTTCTCTCGGAAATGGTCCTTAAGCCATGATCTGACCCCCAGCTGGGTCATCGGGCGATCGGGTTGGGGCTGAGCTGAACCTTCTCTAAATTTTCCTAACAAAAGGGAAGTAAATTCCTTTAGCTTTTGATTTAATTTAAAAAATAGTTTTTCTTTTCTTAAATTATCCATTAATTTTAATTACAAAAAGATAAACACACCAAGAAATATTTTTATATTGAAATCATGTCTTTTGCTTAAGACTTGAGGAGAGCGCGATTACCATGTTATTTTAAAATAAAAATGTGAGAATGTGTCACTGTGCGCAGAGATGCACCAGAAGTGGATAAGTTAACAAAAAACTTAATAACATACATAAGATAAGCTTATCAATTGGTTTTTCAATAAATATGTAAAGACTGATAATATTTAAATGATAACTGTGCAGAACCAGAGTGTTTAGGAAAAAGCTGTAATTAATACTGTTGGATTGTTTCTTGATTAACATACAGTTTACTCATGTTTAATTTATTCTTGCGTCACTATTTCCTCTTTTTATAATCCGGTGAAATCCATAGTGCATATTTATTTTTGTAGAGAGTTTGTTTTAAGCTTGTTAATGCTTTAGAGATCCTAATAGCAGGATCAGTCCTGTTCAATGTTGAGTGGTTAACTGTAGCTTCATGTTTCGTAAGAGATCCTAAGAGCAGGATCAGTCCTGTTCAATGTTGAGTGGTTAACTGTAGCTTCATGTTGTTAAGAGATCCTAATAGCAGGATCAGTCCTGTTTAATGTTTAGTTGTTAACTGTAGCTTCATGTTGTGTAAGTGCATCACCCTGAGATTTTTTTTAAATTTTTTTTTGGGGGGTGTCTATTCAGTCAGAACTTACAACAATCAGTAAATTTCAACCTAAATTTAATCCCAGCCTGTAGAAAACATGGCGTTTAAAAAATTCCAATTCACTTAGCTTCACTGTTTACTCCTTAGTTTGGCTCTTTTGTGTGTGTATGAATTCACTGAATTGACACGAGCATTATGCAAGAGAGGTAAACACGATGTCACCAAGGGACGATGAGGCAGGAAATTGTTGCTAAAGTTTTCATTCTTTTTTGGGTTCTGAGAACTTAGGAAAAATACATGGCTACCACTAATGGACCGTCACCTGTCTCAACTTTTTTTTTAGGGGGGGGGGACGACAGTTCCTAAAAAATGAGCAGTTATAAAAACCTTAGTGACTTTAAGTTTAGTGGCTTAAAAACATCCTGATATTCTATTCAACCTTCTGGTCACATTGAATGAATGGCTCTCTTCACTTGTTTAATATTTAATACATTTTGTTCACCTCATCCACAGACAACAAACTTGCTGACATGTCATGCTGCTTGCTGCACATCGCCTATTTCTTCCTCCTGGCAGTGACTGCGACTTTTCTGGAAATTTCTTTACCGTTTCGGCTGGGCATGATGGTCATCATAGTTGGGAATGTTGCGGCTGAGCTGAACTACCAAAACAGTTTGGACTTTGCAGGCCTCACTGTATTCTTGCTGACTGTATACTTTGGTTAGTACTACCATTTAGGTTAACTGATGTCAGATGTGTTTACTAGAAAGTAACTCATTTCAGTGTCACCTTTTCAAATTTAATTTATATCTAAAATTCTTTTGCTATCATTTTAAAATATCTTTTTTTTTGTTAAAATTGTCAGTCATGATACCATCTTCACATAAGGGCTGTATGTAATTATCCTCATGGACTTATCATAACAGTTTTCTTTTGATAATTTTGTATATTTATTTCCTGCAGGTTTCAAACTACTGATTTATATGGGCGTTAAATTCCAGACTTTTCCAAGAACGTCTCGACAGATTCAGAATGCCATCACACCAACAAGAATGAACTTGTCAGAAGCGTTGCCACAGCACGAGATGATGCACTTGTTAGTTGATCTTCTCAAACAAGTTTCAGAAAAATGTATGCGCTAAAAGTTATTGACATAAATTAAAATAATTATGGCAAAATAAAAGCACTGTTAATCTTGTGTGTGTGTGGGGGGGGGGTGGTGCGGTGGCCATGCTTTATAATTAATTTTTTTTGTGTCCCATAACCTTATAAAATGAACTGAATGTATTTGATTTAGAAGATTATCCCCTGTCCAAAATTCACATCTGTTTATATTTTATTAAGTATCCCAGCATTCACCTCCATCTCCTGTCGTGACTCACAACGGATCTGTCCTTCGTGACACCAGTTTTCGCCCTGCCACACCGCCGAGGAGTCGGTCAGAGGTCTCCGACCACCTGGACAACAGTCTTCTGCAGGTCATTGTTATTTCAGTGTGATTTGGACAACTGAATTTTGATTTAATGCCAGCATGAGCTTCACAGGCTAAAATTGATTTAGTGCCAGCATGAGCTTCACAGGCTAAATTGATTTAGTGCCAGCATGAGCTTCACAGGCTAAAATTGATTTAGTGCCAGCATGAGCTTCACAGGCTAAATTGATTTAGTGCCAGCATGAGCTTCACAGGCTAAATTGATTTAGTGCCAGCATGAGCTTCACAGGCTAAATTGATTTAATGCCAGCATGAGCTTCACAGGCTAAATTGATTTTAAACCTTTAACATCATGTTAATGATGATTTATAGATGAGTAGTGACTTTATCCATTTCAAGATCTTTAACATGACAATTTGTAGCTTAAAGTTATGTTGGTGTATAATTTTAAATACAATTTAGAAACTTTGCAGGAAAACTTAATATTATTAATAATAAATAACTTAGTGCTTCATTCTGTGTGTTCAATAAATCATATCTTTGCTCAGTCTGTTAATTATTTTTTTTGACTAATGGACAGGATGCTGGTTCCTTTAGAAGGACTTTGCTTGGTCAGTTAGGTATGTCCTCCAGGAATTCATCAAGGTCATCTACTCCCATAGCAAACGAATCAAGGTTGGTTACTATAATTTTCAGTTTTATTTTCCGCTGTAACATTTGTGTTTCCTTGAATTTAATTATTAGTCAATTATATAAAAGCTAAATTGGATTAATAACTCTTACCTTATGTTTGTGTAACAGGGACTCATATAAAATACAAGGCTTTATGTTTGTGTAACAGGGACTCATATAAAATACAAGGCTTTAATTTATCCAAGTAGATTAAAAGTGGGTACGGTTACATCGCACATGTTTTTTTTTAGCCCTGAAAGTTTTTTTCCTGATTTTTTTTGTTGTCCCAAAATTATGCTTTGTGATCCCTTGAATTAAGTCGCTAATGTTTAACCTAATTAATTTGATAAGGTGGTTTTAAACTAATGAATTTGTGAGCTCATTCATTGACATCAGTCCGACTTGGGAACTGTTTTCAAAAATAACTATTCAAAAATCCTGTTTTAAAAAGAAAATCAATTATCCATGCAATCCGGCCATTTTCCGGCCATTAAGCGACCTTAAGAAACCTTGCCGCTTGTTGCCATGGTCAATATTGCTTTAGGTTGTTGCCATGGTCAATATTGCTTTAGGTTGCTGAGTGCACATGATTTTTTAACAAACATTTTGTGTTTTATTAAAATTTCCCACCAAAAGATGAATGTAAAACTTTCAATATTGAGTCAGTTGACTCTTGAACATACCTGAGTTCTTGTGAGTGAGAGGGAGGGGGGGGTGGTCTTTTTGTACCTGGGCTGCAGGGCTTCTTGATTTAGAACCTCTGTCAGGATGCTGGTCCCGATAACCTCATGCTTGTTCTCAAGTGCTTCTTTTAACACCCTATTTCCCCTCATTTGTTTTAGATTTAGACCAGTTGTTGGCAAACAGGGGTAAATTACCCCATTTAGGGAAAAAAAGGGAACTCTTGGGAGTAATGCAAACTCATTGAGGGCATTTAAAATCCATTAGAGTCCGTTCCTTCGAGGGTAACGTCAACATAAAATGTTTATAGTTTGGGGTATCAGGCAAAAAAAGTTCGCCAACCCCTGATTCAGACCATACGCTATACAGAATACCAATTTTAAAGATGAACTTATCCATCATTTTTTTTTCGCGTTCCACAGGTCTTCCACGCCATCCATATCCTCTCGTTGTTTATCCAACACAGTAGCCGGGTCACAGTGCCGTCTTCCTGCTGCTCCAGGCTCAGATTTTTGTCGCAGACACAATCCGAGATAATCTACCGATGGGTGACTTTTTTACCTAACCCTTTAAGATGTTCTGTAAAAGTTCTGAGGTTTTTGTGAATGTAACTGTTGTGTACATAGCTGGTTTTCTCTTTGAAAATATAATCGCCTCGAAAATGTTCCTTTAATTTGTTTAGAAATAAATGTCACTTTGTATTTAATGTTTAATTATAAGAACAATTTTGAGAAGATTTCTTCAGCCCACATTGTGTCTAGTCTAGAGATGATATCACAGGTTTAAAACCTCCAGTTCTACTTGTGTGGTGGCCGTAAGTGTCCTTGGTGTGTCTCTTGTGTGGTGGCCACAACTGTCCTTGGTGTGTCTCTTGTGTGGTGGCCACAACTGTCTTTGGTGTGTCTCTCGTGTGGTGGCCACAACTGTCTTTGGTGTGTCTCTCGTGTGGTGGCCGTAACTGTCTTTGGTGTGTCTCTCGTGTGGTGGCCGTAACTGTCCTTGGTGTGTCTCTCGTGTGGTGGCCATGAGTGTCCTTGGTGTGTCTCTTGTGTATAAGGCCATTTTCTCCAGGGCAATATGGTTGTTGACATACAGTTCTAGCTCACGTTCATGGCAAACCTTCTTGGAGCACATGCAATAGGAGGAGTTAAAGGAGTTAATAGTCTTTTAAAATATCCACCATTTGTGTTTGTACTGGGTATTTTGTGCTGCCCCCCCTCCCAGTCACACACACCTTTCAAATCAACAAGCCCATTCATTGAATTTAAATTTTACATTAAAATCAAATAACATCTCTTCCTACTCAATTACACTGGCTGGATATGTTGAACTAACACAAAGGGAATCATTTGAGATTCAGTTTGTTCAGAAGACTAAAGACAAATTGATCATAGCTTAACATCTCCCTATTTTTTGTATGTGGTGGACCTGTCTTTGACTTTGAGTGTGCCATAAAAGAACAATCTGAAACAACCATGGAGGCCTGTGTTACATGGTCAGTCAATTGTTCAGTAGCATGTGTTCATGGCACTTCAAAAATATTTTATTTTTACAATGTGATGCCCGTTGAACCACTGGTTTTTTGATTGAGAATCATAAAAGCATTTTATTTTCTTAGATATAAATGAGATCCATGCCACTTCAGAATGAATTGATGTTTTTCTTGTATCTTGTTAAAGTCACTAAAATCTTTGCAAATTAATTGTTATATAAACATGCTATTTATTTACTACAGTAAATAATCAATTGTAAATATAAAGATGAATGAATTAATTAAACACTTTTACTATTCTTCCTAATTTCTTTCAATGAATTTAAAAAATTACTGACACTGATGTGACTAAAAGTTTGAGTAAATACTCAAATAGAAGCATTAAAGTTTAGACCAATATTTGTTTTCTTTAACTTTTTTTAGCTGGCATTATAATAGATATGTCCATTTTTGCTCACTAATTTATGTTTTTATTTATTAAAATAATTGATTGTTCACACTAAAGTGACAGCCATTTTAAATTAATTACATTTTGTTTGTACTAACATGTTTCTTTTCTTACCAATGGTTCCCTTTTTTTTTCACATTAAGATTATTTCAGTAGTAAGACTTTTCAGTAGGGATTTACCGGATTCAAATTTTTAAAATCCGGCCGAAGCCAGATTTGGTCCGATTTATGAAGTGAAATCTGGCCGGAGAGGGATTTTTAAAAATGGCGGATTCCGGAGCCGGAGCTGAAATCTGGTACACCTCTACTTTTCAGGAAGTTTATGAATCTCAAAATTCTGTCCAAATATCTATTTGGACTGAAATATTAAAAGATAATGTTTATTTTGTGCTGGGCAATTAAGTCAACAAACTTCCACATGATGTAATCATATAATTTTTTTGTGTTTAATTTTGCTTATTAAATTTTTTAAAATATTTAACTTCATCAATAAATTCTAAAGTTGCCTTTAAAAAAGAAGAAAAAAAACTTAAACCATGCCATTGTTGCCATTAATGTCTCATTTCTTATTTCACTACTACATGTAATTGTATATAAGTTTACTTCAACTACTTGTTCAATTTTGTGCAATTCTTCATTCTTGGAAATTGTGTCATTGAGTTGTAAGTGTACAACAAGAATGAAAAGCTTTTGTTTAAAAAAAAACAGTTTTATTACAGTTTTCAATTTTTGAGATATACAATATTACTTGATTTGTCTTATTTCAATTTCAATTTTCATCAAACATAAAGTCAAAGATTTTATATATTATGTGCATTCTATTAATTTTATTTTCCATGAGATGTATCAAAGTTTATTACTTGGTTTCATTTACTGTATCTCTTTAAGTTTTGAGTATTAAGACTAAATGCTCCAACAAAAATGTATCATACCACCTGTTTAAGTTGTTCATATTATATAAGTTATTATATAATATTAGTTATAATTTTTTGAAAATAAATAAAGAACCAACAGAATAAAGCCATTCACATTTCAAAATTATTTCTTGTATTTGTACTGTTTGAGACCCTTTTCCTCAGCCTATATTATACTATACGTTACATTCCTACTTCCCTTTATGTTATTTCCCTTTCCAATGTCCCTAATCCCCTCTTACATTCCTAAATTCCTCTGGACTCTAAGGACACTCATTATATAGCCTCTATCTGCATCGTCCACATTTACTCCAGCTCTCACTGCTATTACCACACCATCATCCACTTCCTCTTCATCATCCCTCATTTGGAATAAATTAGTAAGCATATGATATTTTGATCCTCTGTGCTATGGATAGTCAAGTGTGAGCAAGATATGGAGGTTGTGACCATCTGTAGGAGGGAGAGTATCCCGGGCAATATTTACATCTAATCTAGACAAGTTCCTTGGTCCTTAGCAAACACACACATCTACAAGGAACTGCATGCATGGCCAACAGCATTTCAAAACAAATAACAGAACTGTAGGGAACTGCATATTGTAGCATACGTGGTTGTTGTGATTACGTTGTTTGAGCATGCGACTTGGGGTGTCTGAGTTTAGAGACTGCCTGCTTGTGTTGTGAGTGGTTATAAATGTAAAGCAAATGCAATTAAAGTCGGTTGTTGCACAGACCACGGACTAGTGTCTTGATTTTCAATGTCGATTCACAGCTGTGGCTGTACTATTAGACTATTACGCATTTCATATAGTATATGGCCCAGTGGCGTCACTAGGGGGGGCGGGCCGCCCCAGGTGACACCCATCAGGGGGTGACACCCATGCCTGAAATTTTACTGTGTACGATTTTATGTCCGAAAACAAAAGATGGCAAATTTTTTAATCTAGAAAGAAATTAAGAAATACAATGAAATACGTTAAATGCGAAAATTCTTATTAAAAAAAATATCAGTTAACTTGCAATAATAATACAGTCCCAACACACGAACAACATTAAAACAAATTAGGAAAAAAAGAAAAGAAATAGTCGCAGCAGAGAGATCTTTAAAAAAGGCTGGAACGAAAGAGGCAGTGTCTTCTGATTTAAAAGATATAAAGCCATTTGGGCTTGGACACACCGACAGCATGAACGAATCCCACCTCACGACTCCCTCCACCACAGTGGGGTGGGGGGAATACGATTTTTATCACACCCCCCCCCCAAATAAAAAAATCAAAAGGTGGGTTTTCTTTGTTGATGTTTTTCTTGAGGAAAATTATGATTTCAATGTCTTTGAGTTAATATTTTATATATATATATATATTTATTAAAGGCGTGAAAGCATAGATATGCATGTTTATATACAGGTAGTCCTCCGGTTACGACGGTCCCATCCCGACTTACGCTGTTTAGTGCTTACGAACGCGCCCCCGTAAAGAATAGTATTACGCGTTATTCCATATTTTTTAAAAAAAATTTCATGAGGTTACGAATTTTTATTCTCTATTTGAAATAACAAAAATTATTGAAAAATATGGATGATTATTATTTCAACCTACAACTTTCGTTTGCGAATTTTTCAAATGGCGAAGTTTTCAATCATGTCAATAAAGTAAAGCTGAGTAAGCTTACACGTTCCTTTTCAATGCTCATTAGAGAGAGCATATTCAGCCTTTTTCGTCCCATGCAAATTCTAACTTACATATTCTTTTCAACTTTGAAAAGGATCGCTCTCAGTTCTCAGCTGCAGTTTGTCATGTCATCATTGAAAGATAGATGCGATGTGTACATTTGTAAAGGACTGTGTGAAATATAGCTCATTCAAAAGCAGCAAATTTTTTAGCTCTGTGCAAGTTTTTTAAGTTAAGCTAGTTTCACTATGACAATTTTATTTTTCATTTTAAAAAATAACGAAGTGTCTGCTGCTACGACAAAGTAACGGCAGACAACTCGACGGGCTGTTGCTAGTGATACGACATGTCTTAACACAAGCAACATCCCGTCGAGTTGTCTGCTGCTACGACTAGTCGTAAAAATATGCTGTATTTTAATTATGCTAATACTAATACTTTAAAAATACAAAATAGTTATCATAATAAAATTTCATGATTACTAGGTAAGCCGGATAATGAATTTTAAAGGTTAAAAAAGACTTGATTGGTGTCCATTAAAGACAAACAGATATGATTTTTTAGAAACGACACAAGAGACATGAGCTCCGCTAGATGAAGTGATAGTGATAGTGATGGACGAAATTTTAAGCAAAGCTAGGGTTCCATTCCCGCTGCCGGCGTGTTTTTTTTAATAAAAATACTTATCTTTTAAATGAGTGTGCTGGTAATTGTAATTTTTGTTCTTCTTATTCTGAAAAGCGGATACGTTGATTAAATCTATTTAAATAAATTTACATTTTAGAATTAATACACATATAAATATAACACATAAATAAGCCCAGCTGCCAGATCTATTAATATCGTATTATAATAATAATAATACGATATTTATATTATTATTAATTATATATTTATATATAATATTAATATAATATATGTTATATTTTATGCTTATAAAATTAAAATATTATGAAGAGTTTGTTAAAATATTACAGCGACTTAGTTTTTCCGAAGTGTTTACTGCTACTGCTAATAACTAATAGTACTAAGGCTAGTAAGTCACCTAGTCGTAGCAAGTGCTAGTCGTAACACTAGCCAAGCAAACCTTTCCTGGCTAGTGTTACGACATGTCGTAACGCTAGCAACATTCCGCCGAATCGTCTGCTGCTACGACATGTCGTAGCACTAGTTTCCTGGCTAGCGTTACGACATGTTTCAAATAACTTTTGTCATTTAAGTTTAAGTATGTATTTAGTGTAAGGCTGCACTTTAATATCGTAACACGTTGGAAGCCCATGTAAAACGTCATTAAATAAATTGTAAACAGACAAATTTTTAAGTACAACTTTTATTTTAAGTTACGCGTTTTGATGTGACGTGACATTTCTTATACCCCCCTCCCCTTCGTCACAAATGGTCGACCCCTGCCCCACCCCCTCCAGGTGTGTAACGTCATTTACGGACGGCCCCGAGAAAGGACTGTCCATAAATGACGACACGCGATTTTGGCAGATTTTTCATTACCCCCCCCCCTATTAAAGCGTCGTCACAAAAACTTAGACCACCCAGAGCCGTCTTTACACCAGTTTGGGCCCCCGGGCAAAGAAATAGTGCTGGGCCCCTCCCCCGCAGGAATAAAAATAAATATACATAATATATATACATAAACATATTCCCATGGGGCCCCTATGCTCGTGGGCCCCTGGGCTAATACCCAACGGGCCTATGCGTTAAGACGGCCCTGAGACCACCCCCTCCAAGATGACGTCACACAGCTTTTCGACCCCCCCCCCATAAAATCTGTATTTTATTGGAAAAAGAGCATGTTTAAAATCACTTCTTTGTCATTTAAGTATTTATTTAGTATAGGCCTGCATTCTAATATCGTAACACGCGCGAAGTCGTGTAAAACGCCATTTAACAAATCAAATATTTAAGTGGAACCTTTTATGCAAAGTTGCGAGTTTTGATGTGAAGTCACACCCCCTCCCCCACGTCACAAATATGTAGACCCCCCTCCCCCCTAGGTGCGTGGTGTCATTTATGGATGGCCCCTTTGAGACGTAATTGTGGAGAAGGGTGGTCTAAGTTTTTGTAACGAAGTGCGACGAGGAGGGTATACATCGACCAAAATCTCGTGACGTCATTCATGGACGGACCTTTTATAGTGTCAGGGGTATGAGAATCACTGGGAGTGAATGCTTGGTGGCTCGTGACTACTTTTCACGAAGATAATGTTTTGAGTGAGCCCTGGTCACACGGGATATGTCAGGGACATGACCAGAGGACACGCCAGGGTCAGTTGGGACCAGTTTGGGGGGTTTATAAGAGAGTAGTCGAGACGAGGGGACGGCAGTTGCAGAGAGTTGGGTAATTCGCACAGTGTTGTGCGGTCAGACCGGTCAGGGTAGACCGGGGAGCTGCAAGGTTGCAGTAACACAGAGTTGAGTTTAACGTCGCCCAGAAGCGGTCGGGTCGGACCGAGGGGACTTAGAAACCTTGTGTATTTACGTAGATCTGAAGAGGACTTGAGCATGGGCCCAGGAGCGGTCGAGTCGGACCGAGGGCATGCTTGAGCATACAGCCAGTTATATACAGATGTATTTGATGTCAAGGCAAGACAGCCAGTTTGTACAGTTGTTTATAGCAGAATAAACATTGCATTGTTAAACAGACTTGTGTCATCTCTTGTGTGTTGTGTGTAGCGGAGAGCAAGGCACAATCCACGAAACATCGAGACATAACATATAGTTTTTTGTAATATCGTTTTTTTCATGTTGAAATTATTGAAGAAATACAATAGAGCATTCAAATTTTATTGTCTTGAACATTACATAACAAAACTGATAAAAAGAACAATACAAACAGTGAAATCGCCGTCCCGTTGTGTGTTTATAACGGGTATAACGGCGAAAGAGTAAGAGAAAACTTCAATCCATACGCAAAATGCCGTTAATTGAAGACCTCCCCCCCCCTCCTTGCGTACGTAATATATGGATGGCCCCTACCAGTTTTTTCAGTAATGGAATATATTTCTCTAACTCAAAAGGTTAACACAAAGAGGTAAAAACAATGTATTATTAAAACTATTAGTAATGGTTCAACTTTAAATGCCCCCATTCTTCTGGGAAATTATTTTGATAATCGTAATGACAATGAATAATGATGTTCATGTATAGTATAGCCTATACTCAGCCTATACTGTAGTAACTATAGGCTATATATTATTAATAAGCCTATTTATCCAGCATCCACACTAACCTCATGCAGAGCCAACTACGCTGGGTGGGCCATGTAGTGCGCATGCCCGACCATCGCCTCGCTAGAGGCTCGTCTATGGTCAGTTTACTGCAGGGCATAGACTATAGAGCATGCAGTGGTCCACGTAAGTGATACAAGGATGCACTTAAAACTGCTCTAAAGGCCTTTGACATTAGACATGACTCCTGGGAAGCAGCAGCCAGTAACCGAGCCCACTGGCGCTCTATGATACGGAATGGCGCAGTTGTCTGTGAGGGTAATAGACAACAGGCTGCCAAGACAAAACGTCAAGCCAGGAAGGACCGTATCAAACACCATCCTGAAGGGTTCCCATCCATCTCTTCTCCAACATGCCGACGCAAATTGCGTGCTTGAATAGGGTTAATAAGCCACCAGAGGACACACGTGGCGGCCTAGCACAGGTCAAATACAAATATGATGAGAGTGGTCATCGTCGACTACGACGGACGAACAACAACTTTGATTGTTAAAACGATACTTGGGTTCTAATCTCGCTCCCGGCGAGTTTTTTGTTGATTTAATTTTTTTTATAATTAAAAAAAAACACGTCGTAACGCTAGCAACATCCCGTCGAATTGTCTGCTGCTACGACAGTCGTAGCAGCAGTTTCCTGGCTAGCGCTACGACATGTCGTAACACTAGCAACATCCCGTCGAATCGTCTGCAGCTACGACATGTCGTAGCAGCAGTTTCCTGGCTAGCGCTACGACATGTCGTAACACTAGCAACATCCCGCCGAATCGTCTGCTGCTACGACAGTTCATGTCGTAACGCTAGCAACATCCATTACCAACCAATCAATAAAACAAATATTCTAAGATAGGGTTGGTTCGGTCTGAGTAAGTGTGTGGCATTTGTTTTGTTAGTGTTAGGCTGTATACTGTATATTATTAATTTTTTTACAAGTGCTACCAACTGATCTACGCGGTATCCAGACAAAATAACAAATAAAATCTACGCTTGTGGATTGTGGGAATTTGTTTTCCGAATTATGCACCATTGGAATTTTCCGATTAGGATTTTCCCTGAAACTTTCCTCTACTAATAACTATTTTTACAGATACCGAAACTCTTTAAAAGAAACAAATGTACAAGTAATCTGGTATGTTTGTTCATAACCTATTAAAGCATGCTTGTAAATATTTTTTAAATAAAACATAATTTAAATGTTACTTTGTCTCTTACTATTACTATTGCTCTTACTTTTTAGGACTGGTTTAACTTACACAATTTGCAAGTTACGCCTTGGCCTTGGGCTTGATCAAGCAGAATTAAGCTGAATAATAGTATTGTAATAGTTAGCCTACTTAAAATACTTATATAGTAACAGTACTTACTTTAAGTAAAAGCGTAGGTCTCGATTTAACTTGACAAGTAGGACACAGTTTACATTTATGATTTAAAAGAAATAAGAAATAATGAGTTCAGAGTTAAAATCTAAATGATTTGGTTTTTTAAAAATTAATGTCAGTGTTGTCTAGATAAACTAAGATTTTTTTCTGTTATTCTTTTTCTACTCATCCTTAAACCGAGAGCCATTCAGTTAGAGTTTCAATTTGTTATGTTGGTACTGAAAATTTGTGCATTTTCATATAATAAAAAAATATATATATTCTATTGAGGATCAATACGTAAGTAAGTAAAAGGCAAAGGCAGACTAAACAGTGTAGAATGGCATGTCATTACGTTTAAGTTTAAAACAATCAGATGAGCTGCCAACGAGATTCATAAAGTGGAATTAAATAATAGTTAGAAATAATGGTCCATAAGCCAGTCCAGCAGTGCCTGACTAAACATTCTAAATAGTGATTTATATAGATAAACTAAAAATGCATTAATATAATTACGGTACGTTCGATCAATCTGAAATTTTGATACAATGCATTGTTAGGTGAGACGGATCCGTGTGCCAATTTTCAGCTCGTTGGCTTCACTGGAAGTGGGTCATTTTCGACTTTTGTTTTTCCGTGGGCGGAAGGGCGAGGGACGAACGACGAATGAGACGGCGGTGAAGTTAATATAAGAGATTTAATAAACAACCCCGTAAAAACAAAGTTTTTGATTATAAATCCCTTATATATGAGACATAACTAAAAGTATTGATTATGTTCAAAAGTGACAAACATTTACAGACTGAAACCGAAATTATCTCCCTTGGCTTTAAAAGTATGTCAACTCTAGCAGACGACGACTAAACATTCTAAATAGTGATTTATATAGTTTAGATAAACTAAAAATGCATTAATTTAATTACGGTACGTTCGATCGATCTGAAATTTTGATACGATGCATTGTTAGGTGAGAAGGGTCCGTGTGCCAAATTTCAGCTCGATGGCTTCACTGAAAGTGGGTCATTTTCGACTTTTGTTTTTCCGCGGGCGGACGGGCGTCGCGGGACGACGGTCGACGACGAATGAGACGGCGGTGAAGTTAATATAAGGGATTTAAAAATAATTAATTGCTCAAGTGTTATTAGATCACTGATTAAGACGTAGAACCGATAGCCGACCAAATTATGGGGTTCCCCAAGATGGCGGGGGCCTTAACCTATAGTGTTGAAATCTCGTGAAATCAATTTGAGACAAAATCGGGAGTACAGTTTAGGTGACGAGAACAGTGTAGCAGAGGCATCACTAGGGTTGGTGTCGGTGTCACCCAGTGCGGTAGCTCATGGCGTCAACCCCTGGCGACTTATCACATAGACCTCCTTCGAGTCTGCCAGTGCCACATAACGGGAACATACAGAATTTTACATTTTGGTGTCACCCTTTGTGATGGTGTCACCCGGTGCGTTCCGCACCCCCGCACCCCCCCCTAGTGACGTCTCTGCGGTGTAGTTTGTTCAAAGTCCAATGGTTACTGTTTCTGTTTTTCATAAGATAAAAATAATACGCGTGTTAATAACAACAGTTTCAAAGACAAAACGTTTTAGAAATACACAAATAAAATAGAGAAAAAATCAACTTTACAAGCTACACAAACATGAAACAAATGAAAAAAATAAAGAAGCTAAAATACAATCAAATATTCTTAGATTTAAAGGTTCTCAAATAATACATTGTTTTCCGAGGAAGGTTTTCAATCGATACCCTAGTTGCCTCGCTGTGTCTAGGGAGCTGAAACTTAGTAAACGGGTTTATCTTAAAGACAATAGAGATTTAAAAAATAGTATTAACAAATATTTTAATAAACAAAAACTAACTTCGGTTGGACATGAACTGCTCACCGTTCAATTTATTTCACAACCTAACTCTACCTGGCCGAAAATAAATATAATCTACTCTAACACCATTTCACAGTGGGAAATTTCCAAACTAAAGATGCAAAAACTTAGGAGTAATAATACATGAAAAATTATCATGGAATCCCCATGTCAACAAAGTTTTTAAAAAATCCCCCCCCCTTCCCCCCAAAAAAACAACAAAAAACATAGGCTTTATAAAGAGAAAGTTTTACAGATGTAATACAAATTTAAAACAAAAATGCTACCCTTACTTTGGTGAGACCTGTACTAGAAAATGCATCTTCTGTATGGGACACCAAAGAAAACATTGATAAAATAGAACAGGGGTGGGCAAACTGCGTTCCGCATGCGGCCCGCCAGAGTATAATATGCGGCCCGTAGGCATGTACATGTTGTGATCTTATGTCGATGTTAATTTTATTTGTTTAGAATTTTCTCTTTATCTAAAAAAATTTATTCCGAGTATTTGAATCGAATCTCTGGATATTAAATCGGTTTTATGACTCCAGAATTGACTAGTGATCATTAGTCATTAATTATGAATATTCGTATTCGAAACTGCATTTCAGCTCAACCGGATTGGCAATTGTTTACGATTTACATATTGGTGGTTTTGTAAAAATTGTAAATTTAAAAGCGAATAAACGTTGATTTAACCATGAGTGCTGCCTAAAAAAGAAATATTCAAGACGAATGTTTATGTTTTTAATGATGAATCCCGCTGAGTATTGCTTCACGAGCTTTGGCAGCAAAGCAATGTCCTTGATGTGCCATAAGTGTGTGAGCGTCTTTAAGGCGTATCATAAATGATACCAACAAACAAAACATTTAGATTTCGGTCACAATTTAATGAATGAAGAGAGAAAAAGGAATTGCCAGGAGTTGTTTAATAATTTAAAGGAGCAAACTGTTTTCACCAAGCAGTATTTAATACAAGATGCTGCAGCCGAAGCCAGTCTGGTGCTGTCCCATAACATTGTAAAACGTAACAAGTCTTTTTTCTGACAGCGAGTTCATCAGCTTGTCAGATGCAGCAAGCATTATGTGTCCAGAACAGAAACAAAATTTGATAGCATTTCTTTATCAAGAAGAAATGTAGTAAGGCGTGTTTTTTTGCAATTGAATGCAACAACTTCGAGATGCAATCAAAGACTTTTTGTGCTACTCTCTCGCGTTGGACGAAAGCACCGATGTACAGGTCACAGCACAAGCTCAAGTACAAGGCTCAGTTGGATGCCTTGGTTGTTGAATTTGAAAGAAGATTCCATAACTTCAAGAACCTGGAACCACTCTTCAATGTCTTCAGTTCACCATTTAGTGAATTTAGTGCACAAGTTAATTAAGCCCCTGAGGATATACAGTTAGAGCTGCTCGACCTACAAGCAGAATATGACCTGTAGGAGAAGTTCAAGTCAGTTCTTCTGCTGGAGTTTTATGGATGTTTTCCAGCAGCGGCATTTCCACACTTAAATAAATAAATGTAAAAAATGATTTTTAAAAACCACGTTTTTATAAGTGGACTAAATAGAACAAAATAAGTTAAAACGTATACGTTCAAGTACTGTGATATGGCTAAAAACGTTGGGCGGGTGTTTGGTATAAAAATTAAAGATTTATTATTTAGAAGGCAAAAGAGAGATCTATACGTTATAAGTGAGAGAATGAGTGAACTGCATATGTAAAAGCTCATAAGCGCCAGCCCCACGTTTTTAGTCATATTAAATCACAGTACTTGAACGTAAAAGTTTTAACTTATTTTCTTCTTTTTAGTCCATTTATAAAAACGTGGTTTTTAAGAGTGCTTTTTTTTACCTTTATTTATTTTAATCTTTTTTGTCCACTAATAAAAACGTGTTTTTTTAAAATCTTTTTTTAACTCTATTTATTTTACCAAACACCTCATCAGCCCCCGCCCAACGTTAGTACCACGGCAATTAGGTCACGGGGTGAACACGCCACGTGAAATCTAACAATGGCAGTCGGATACAGATGCTTATATAGAGATAAACTAAAAAATGCATTAACTTAATTACGGTAAATTCGATCGATCTGAAATTTTGATACAATGTATTCTCATCCAAGATCTATATGTGGTAAAAATTTGAGATGTCTAGGACCATCAAAAGTGGTTGAATTTTACGTTGGCAAATTTGAAAAATTGCGGACAGACAGAGACGAAAGCAAGTTAATAAAAACGTGGTAAAAAATTTTTTGCTGCCAAACTTTTGTCACTAGTTGGGTCCACATACATCTGTGAGCAAGCTTTTTCTTGCATGAAAATTAACAAGTCTAAAAACAGATCGATGTTGACTGACTGCAATTTGAATGCAGTCATGTGAATAACAACCAGTAAACTGGTGCCACAGTTCAAGAACATTATCCAAAATTGTGAATAGTTACATACTTCTCATTAATTATAATTGTACTCTATGGTCAGCTTGTAGGTAAATTACGTTCCTTGTTCTTCATAGTTATTATGACAGTAAACAATAAACATTTGTTGAAATAATTACGAATAGTAAAATCTTATTATAGAAATATATACTGTTTCAGTTCGTATTTTAAAATGTAATTTACACGTGTAATAGGGCGTGAATGTTAAATAAAATGACAAGTACACGGTTATTATCTTTAACTTTAAATCACATTTATACGTTGTAAATTTTAATTGAAGTAGACAACATCCAATGCGGCCCGCCTATAACAATAAAGTTTTAATGCGGCCCTCCGTAGAAAAAGTTTGCCGACCCCTGAACTAGAACAATTTATTTTTTAAAAAGGCTGCGAGATTCATTACGGGAAAATATTCAAAACTGACAAGAGAGTAACACCATTCATTAAATCATTAAACTTTGGAACAATAGAGGATAGAAGAACAAAGAGCAAAATATAGAAAGAGCGTCTGAAACTGATAAGATAAGTTTAAATAAGACACAATAAGGCAATTTATTCTAACTTGGAAATACAACACAAAGATAATCTTTAATGCAAGTCTCAGGTAGACGTAAGGATAAAAACACCTTTCTTATTATGTATGCAAAAACAAACACATACCAATTCTTGTTCTTCCCGTCGAGAATTTGGACGTGGAATGGGTTGCCTGGTGAAACCAGGACGGCCAACACTCTATTAAAATTTAAAACTCAAATAAAAATGCTAGACTAGACTTAACCAAGACTAAGCTTAGAACGCAATAATCTTTTTCATAGAAGGAGCGTCTGTAACTGATTCGATAAGATAGGCTAAATTTATATTTTTAAAATATAGACTAGCCCAACCATATGGCAACACATGGGAACTAAACTAATGGTGTTGGTTTGGTATTACGAGTAAATGGCATAGGGCTTGTCTGCATGTTCTTTCAATATGTAGATATTCGGTTCAATTTCAAGCCAAAGCATTTGCATAAAATGTAATCATCGATATAATAATTTGCAATGTATGTCACGTCTGTCTGTCCCTTCTGTCTGTCCATGACGCTACTCATTTTAGAAAGCAGCGCACCAAATTATTGCACCAAAAATAACTCATTTCGAACGTCTGCATAAAATTGTGCAATATGAAAATAAATGAATAAAATAGAAATACATAAAATAAATGAACATTCTGTATTACATTATTAAATCCCTTATATTAACTTCACCACCGTCTCATTCGTCGTTCGTCCCGTCCGCGACGCCCGTCCGCCCGCGGAAAAACAAAAGTCGAAAATGACCCACTTCCAGTGAAGCCATCGAGCTGAAATTTGGCACACGGACCCGTCTCACCTAAAAATGCATCGTATCAAAATTTCAGATCGATCGAACGTACCGTAATTATTTTAATGCATTTTTAGTTTATATATACTATATAAATCACTATTTAGAATGTTTAGTCGTCGTCTGCTAGAGTTGACCTAGCACCTATATGTAGCGGCAGGGGAAATAATTTCGGTTTCAAAAATCAATACTTTTAGTTATGTCTCATATATAAGGGATTTATGGTCAAAAACTTTGTTTTTACGAGGTTGTTTTATTGTTTATTCTGATGTGTATTTTTTCAAAATAAATAGAATTCAGTGGAAATGTATTTATTTTGAAAACTTCCGTCATTTTTGACGGGTAAAACACTAGTTTTTAATAATTTACGCATCTTTTTAGTCAAATGGTTCCTGAAGTTAACATGCCGACAATTGTATTAGTTATCCTCTTTGATTATGACTCTGCCGTCGAGAGTCAAAACCTTCTAAGACTTGAGACATATTTTAAAAATAACTTTAAAAATAATCAAGTAATCAAGTCCAAGTTAAAGTTTGATAAATAAATATTATATTACTCCAAACAAAATATTTGTTTTAATTTTGTAACGAATTATTATAAAGATATAGACTTACATCTTTTAAGTCTCATTTCAATTTTCTTTTCATCATGACAAATTAAAAGGACTAACTTGTTGGCGATTCAATTTAGTTATAAATCACTATCTTCATGTCTCACTTGTGGTGTTACCCCTGTATAAAACTGTCGAAACAGTTCATAACTATCCTGTAGTTTTTTTTTAAAACATAACTTTTAGTTTTAGCACTGCTTTGTACAACTCACGAATTTATATTTTCCATGTCCCAGATGCTGACAACACTACTTTTATAAACCATACATAAAGCAAGATTAGATATACAGACCAATAATAAAGACATCACCGAATTCACATAAGTTGATGAAAATGCCTCCCTGTAGATTGAGACCGGAAGAAAACAAGGAGCTGCCAGCGAATTATTTTCTTATTTACTGTGTGATACCTATTATATGGCACTGGATATTTAAGAGACCCGAGAGATTTCATAAAGAGACAAACATTTTTTGTTGTCCCAATTATTTTGAATCGTTATTTTGGAAAACGGATTTAATTCTAGTCTCAGAGAGAGGTCAAGTTGAAAATGCAATGGATTTGATTAAATTTGGAGTATCTTTAAATTTGAAGGTTCGATTTCTCGGTAAGACAGCTCTGCACTACGCTGGTGAAAAAAATCACTGTGAGATTGTCAATGCCTTGATTCAAGCTGGTGCTTCAGTTAGAGAGCAAGACATCTTTGGTAAGACAGCTCTGCACTACGCTGCTGAAAAAAATCACTGTGAGATTGTCAATGCCTTGATTCAAGCTGGTGCTTCAGTTAGAGAACAAGACATCTTCGGTAAGACAGCTCTGCACTACTGTTCAGAAAAGGGACATGTGGACATTGTCCGATGTCTTACAACTGCGGATATATCAGTGAAATATAAGACAACTTGGTTGAACAAGACCGCCCTACATTACAGCGCTTCAAAAGGTCACATTTCTGTTGTAGAGCTTCTGCTTGAAAACAATGCCGATGTTCCCGACAATCAGCTGAAATACTACATCTTTCTTAATCGTTCTTACTTAGCATTTGTACCACCCTTTCAAACAGCTTTGCACGTTAGTGCCAAACAAGGTCATAGGAGAGTAGTAAAAGCTCTCATAATGGCTGGAGCAGAAGTCAATCTTACAGATTTTTTTGGCAACACCGCCCTTCATTTCTGTGCTAAAAGGGGAGACCTAGAAAGTGCAAGAGCATTAATTGACGCGGGTGCTGATTTGAAGATAGAAAATAACCAAAAAGAGACACCAATTAAGTTAGCCACCAAATACAAACAATCTGAAATGAAAATGTTGATACAACAAGCCACACCGGAAGAGAAATCATTCTTATTTAAAATATGGAATACAATATATTCTACAATTTCTTGGCACTTAAGTTTTCAGTGGCGAAGCCGCCAAGAGCGGGAATTCTCAGTGGATTTGTACAACAACGAAGGATCAAAGGGCAAGTTTCAATATCTTATATAAAATTACATTTTATAGATTTGTAACGCATATATTTTTAGTTTTTATAGAGTTAAAAAAAATATTTTTTGATAAAATGACCCATAACGATTGATTGAATTTCAGAAATAAGTGTGACCTGAAAATTTCTCATACTCATACTAATGTCTTTAATATTTAAAAAAAATTAATTTATTTGCCTTAAAATAAAATACACAACGACACTGACATTTCAATGAAATAGTATTAATATTAAGTATTGATTTATTATTCATATATTACCAAGGAGTCGACCATAAATGACGTCACGCTCCTAAAAAGGGGAGGTGTCACACATTTGTGACGCTGTGTGACGAGGGGGGAGGGGGTGTTTAAGAACTGTAACGTCACATCAAAACGCTGAACTTTAACTAAAAGTTCCGTTTCAAATATTTTATTGCGCACAATTTATTTAATGACTTTTTATATGGCTTCATGCGTGTTACGATATTACAGTGCAGCCTTACAATAAACACATACTTAACTGACAACAAAGCGATTTCAAACATGCACATTTTCAAATACATGTAGTAGAAAATACGGCTTTTATGGGAAGGGGGGGGGGCAAAGCTTTGTGACGTCATATTTTTTAGTTGGGGAGGGGGGGTGGGCTAACTTTTTTTAAAGACGTGTGACGAGAGGGGGTGGGGGAGAGGAGGGGAAATTGGCCAAAATCGCGTGACGTCATTTATGGACGGCCCCCCAAGAATCAATATAGTACTCGTATATATAATTAATTACTAATGTAGTGTTGATATAGTATGACTAAGTATTGATTTAGTTCTGACTTAGTAAACTAATATTACTATGTTTTGCTGGAGTACTGACAGGATCCGTCCATAAATGTCACGCACCATATTTGTGACGAGGGGGAGGGGGGAGTTTAAGAATTGTGACGTCACGTCAAAAAAGCTACTTTAAATCAAAGTTCCATTTAAAATATTCGATTTCTTACAATTTATTTTCTGACGTTTTACATGGATTCAGGCGTGTTGCGATATTAGAGTGCAGCCTTTCACTAAATACATACTAAAATTACAATAAAGTGATTTGAAACATGCTAATTTTCAAATAGAAAATACCGCTTTTAGGGAGGTGAGATTTCTACAGCTTTGTGACATCATATTGGAGGAGGGGGGTCTAAGTTTTTGGCTCGACGTGTGACAAAAGGGGAAGGGGGGGGGGTAAAATCGGCCAAAATCGCGTGACGTCATTTATGGACGGCCCCTTCACGCTGATTTAATACACGGTATTCGTTGAGTACAGAATTCGGACATGAAATGGGCTGAATTATCAAACAAGAAGAGCCAAAATTCTATCAATATTTAAAACTCTTTAAAAATGCAAGACAGGACATAAACCAGAGATAAGAGTAGGACGCAATAATCTTTATTATAGAAGCAGCGTTTGTAAAAGATAAAGATGAAGATTTTTACCTTTTATAAAGAATATTTCTTCACTACAAATTCGGGGTTTTCTGTGTATACTAAAGTATAAAAAGATACGCAGGCTAATATTTCAAGTTCGTCAGAACGCCATAGCATTTATTTTCCAAAAAGATTGACCAAAAAAGAAGTTTCAACTAAAAGATATATAAAAAGTGAGGCTTCTATTCCTAAAGTAATGGGTGCAATTTTTTTTTATGCATCAAAGGTGACACCATTATCCTGCCATGGAGTTTGCGGTACATTTTAAAAGTAGATGTCAAACAAAGCAAAAGAATGAAAACCACTTTTTAATTCATTTTTTAACAAAATTCTCTTCATGGCACCCAGAATCAACAAATTCTCCAGCTGTTTCAAAGGCTGACACAATAAAGGTAATAGACGAGACCACTAAACGTGATGTGCAAGAAATGATCATCTACCCCGTGCAAGATACTGTCATCAGGAGCCTGGATCAGTACACAGCCGCTCAGCGAGATGCAAACAATTACTTAAAGACGGAGTCCACACAGACGTCTGTTTCAAAGAAGAAACTAAACGAAGAAACCTATTTATTGTAAGTAGCTTTTATTTAATCTTAATTTCAGTTTTTCCTAACAATTAGAACCTGTTTATGTTATCTTAAATTGAAAACCAGAGGCGTCACAGGTGGGGTGCGAAGGCGGGGTGCGGACCACACCGAGTGACGCCATCACAAGGGGTGAAACCAAAATTGAAAATTATGTTTGGTCCCGTAATTTTTCAATTGCAGAGGTCTATGGGGTAAGAAGTCGTGAAGGGGTGAAACCATGAGCTACCGCACTGGATGATACCAACACTAGTGACGCCTCTGTTGACAACTATAAGAAGCGTACCCTTTCAGAAAGGAGTAATATTCCCGGAATATTGTATGGTTAAGATATTCATTCTTTTCGAATACTGTGAATATCATTACTCATCACTATGGCTTAATTTGTTTTGCTCATGAATTTTAATTACAGGATGATACGTTATTTGAAAAAAAAATAATTTAAAACTTTGAAGAAGAAACATTGTAAGCTATTCCAGGCAATGTCACACATTAAATAACAGATACTAAAAACAATCTATAAAAACAATTTGCTGATGCCACCATTTTCTACTCTTCTCTCGCTCTAGCAACGTCAACGTTAATTACAATGTGACCAGCCACCATCAAGTCCAGTGTCAGTCGATGTATTTTGAGAATACCGACAATGTTTGCAATAATGGTTCTCAAAATATAATCTACAGCGCCGGTCATGCCCTTGATCCCGAAGAAGATTAACTATAGAAGCCTGATGTCCGAGACACATACATATGTTAGTACTTCCCCACGAAAGATGAATTATGTTTTATCTTAAAAACACTTTAATACAAGCGACCACTGGCCATGAAAGATAAACAAATTACCGCCATTGTGTTCTTTACCAGAACTACGGAAAGGAGAATGCAGTGAAAAACAAAAACCAGGAGCAATCGATTCACTGGTGGCAACAATTTTATATGGTGAGGCTTGAACTTGATCTGGTCAAAAACTTTGTAGGCATCTATCAAATTCTTCTAGCATGTTTTTTTTAAATTTTGAAAATAGTCTTAGACAGTCTGCAGATGTCTGCTTGATTTAAAACTACAGACATGCTTTGCTTGCATACGCATTTTTTGTACGGACTCATGGACCAGAAAAACATAGAAAAACTGGAACAAAGCATCACGCCTTACTCCGCCCCCCCCCCTACTTTGTCATACTTTATTTTGTCCGATTTATTGCATGTGCTTCTGGCTGACGTCTACTTGTATTATGTACGGCAGCCATGTTTTAAACTTTTATTAACCCTTTGTTAATGTTTGGGGTCTTGTTGTTTAATAGCTTCCTTGAGCAGATATAACCTAAAAGTAGTTTCGAAAGGAGAAAGTTAAAAAAAATTCTTTTGTTTAACGTTCTGGTGGCTGTATATATTTACATGAGACTAGTGTATATTTTTTTATTTTAAGCTAGAAGTCATCATCATGTATGACCTGAAAGATCTTTGCCGTTTTCAAATTTCAGTAACAAATAAATAACTTTCTTTATTATGTTGACGGATTTATTTTTTTAGTCATAGATGTGAAAACATGGTAACAAATGTCAGTTCATGAGTCACGGGTAAAAAATGTCAGCCAATTGGTAACAATAAATGTCAGTTCATGAGTCATGGGTAACAGATGTCAGCTGATGGGTAACAAATGTTAGTCAATGGGTAACAAATGTCAGTCAATGGGTAACAAATGTCATCTGATGGATGGGTAACAAATGTCAGGTCTTGTATGTCGTATTTTCATTTCCGGACCTCTCTATTAACATTAAAAACTGTAAATAAAATTTCTAGACCAGACAAAAACCCTGGACAAGCGTTGGACGCAATTATCTTCTGTATAGAAGGAGCGTCTGATAAGATAAGGCCAAGTGCAAAGGATATTTTTTGTTTCATGTCCAACAGCAATCTCTGTTGCAAAAATCACACAATTCTTATTGACATTATTTGAAACAGAACGAATGGTGAACTTAATTTTTTCAATATAGCATTCAAGATATTAAAAGTTAATTATCAAAGATGTAACAGGTTAGAGAAGAACCTTCATTGAAATGTTCAATAAAGTCAATATAATGGTTATGTTATGGTCTCATGTTATGTTTAAATTATGTGATTTTAACCCAAAACCTTTATAGCAGGAAACATATATTTTAGCTTAAACCAAAATTAGGTTAGTGTTTCTATAAATAAATCTGTAAGATTATGTAGATTGTGACAAATGATTTTTACCTAAAATGTAGTAAGAAATAACGGTCACGGTAGTTGTATTTCGAAAAAGGGTATTACATACGATCGCAATATCCGCACTTTACTACGGGGTAGGAACACACATTAAAAAAAAATTATATTGTTCTTGACTCTTATCTTTTTATCTTTCCTTTAAACACAAAGACAGCAACCATTTTCTTCATAAATGAAATATAAGAGGAAATCGAGAGAGTATAGATCAACGGTGGCCAAACCGCGGCTCGCGAGCCGCATGCGGCTCTTCCGTGTTCACATTGCGGCTCACTTACAATCGATGAAACATATATTACAAGGATTACTGGAAGATTTCCAATCCCTTTTTAGGACCCATAGAGCTTTAATGCGGCTCTCAACATATTGTTTATATTTAAAATGGCTCTCAGTTACCACAGGTCAGGCCACCCCTTGTATAGATTATTACAAAGCATAATGAATTTAAATGATGCCCATCAGTGTGGTTTTTCTCCTTTAATAACGCTTGTTTTTCTCTAGCTGTTCTGTCAGAATAACAAAGGTTCGCCACAAGTTAGTACCTGCAATGTGCATGGACTCATTTTCATTTCATACCAATCAAAATACATAAAAAACAGATCTAAAAAAATATAAAAAATAAAAAATAAAAGGCTAATCTTCTATCATATTATTCGCCTAGGTGCGTTATATAATAGAAGATACGTGGCAAAATTTGGGCTATATGCAAATAGGGAAATCCCGATATGACACAGACTTTGAATGCCTGAGGTTAAGGTTAAAGTAATATTTATTCTCAATTGTTCAATACCTACTAATACTACTAGCGACTGTTGCCATTTGTGGACTTTCAACCGATCTACGTCATCGGATACTTACTGCTTAAAGCATTGCTATCTTTGGCAACGGTAAGAAAAACGGGCTAGATCTTAGTAACAAGTCACTAAGGTAGGGAAGGAAAAGTTGTTAAAGCAATTCAGAGAACAACAACAACAAAAAAGAAGAAAAAAAAGAATAATTAAAAAAAAAGAAAAACAATTGTAAACCGCTTTAACCTCCTACTTAAAATGCAAATTTTGGGTACTATTGATATATAAAATAGTGTTAAATAAAATCAATCAATATAATATAACTCCTTTAAAAGTAATTAAAAATTGAGTAAAATATTTAAATCTTCAATCAATTTGATGATCATGATGAAGTGGTCAGTAAAGGTACATTGAAACGAAGAATCTCTTTCTGTTCGCGGCGTTTTTTCTAAATGTCTCGGCAGGCGACAAAAACTATTTGATGGGCCTTATATAATTCAACTAGATACGACCCACGGCGTAGCATCCGCCGCAGACTTGCTCATTGATAGTGTAAAGAAAGGCGGGAAAGAACGGACACAAACAGCAGGGCGAAGAAATGGGAACAACGCGAGTTAACGTTGTGGGCAGGTAGAAAACCGCAGTGCCAACGTCTCGAGAACAACAATGCGTCGGTGGACCCCCAACCGACGTTCACTCGAGTTGTTTAGATTTCTTCGTGCTTTAGTCCGTGTCCGTACTTTCTCCCCTTCCTTTGCACTATCCATGAGCGTATGCTACGCCGAGGGGCGTATCTAGTATAATATAATTTATTATAATATACTATATAAGTGCTTCCCCACGATGGGATAAAGAATAAAAATATAATTTGATTTCTTGCATTCTTTTTGAAAAAAAAAGTTCTTTTTGTTTTTTTTGTCTCTCCCCTTTGTATTGGTAAATTTAGTTGCTGTTTCTGTATTGATTGATTTACTTGCTTCGCTGTATACTTGCTTTTGTTCATATTCAGTTGAGATGGATTTTATGTTTACACTAAATAAATATTCTTCTGTCCCCCTTTGTCCAGCCAGATTACAAGCAGCTGGTGATGCGTATCCATAAATTATATACAGTTAAGCGATCAAATTTAACTTGAAAGAAAATAGCATGGATAAATTTCAACCATCGCTGTCGGCAAGCACGACATTTATATACAAAGGCGACAGCGTACATTCTTCTATTGGACTGGGAATGTTATGTGAAATTTTATTGCAGTATGGAATGGAAAATTCAAAAGCTTTCATTTTTATTTTGGAAATTTTTTCAATTGGCTTCTTTGTTTACGCTGTAAAATTGTCAATGCAAATAAATATTAAATTTCCTTGGACTCTCTTCGATATTATTTCATTGAAATCGTCTCTTCACTACCTGGCCATCAGCGATCCTGAATCTATTATTGAAGACAGCGTAAAAAAAACACGTTGCTAAGGACAATAGTGACATAAAAGGAAAAACAGCTTTACACTACAGCGCACAGGCCGGTCAAAAAAAGATGGTTGAAATTTTCATCAAAGCTGGACTAGATGTAAATAAAGGAGTTTATAAATGGGGGAAAACAGCTTTACATTTCAGTGCAGAGTTTGGTAAGACTGATGTTGTTGAAACGCTAATACAACATGGGGCAAAAGTTAACCAAACAGTGTTTTGGTTTAGAAAGACACCCCTCCACTACGCCGCTGAGAATGGTCATTTGGATGTGGTCCATTTGCTAATACAAGCTGGTGCCCATGTGAATACGCAAGATCGCTACAGGAAGACTGCACTACATTACGCAGTTGATAAAACTAACGCAGATGACACAAATCTACTCATTGTTGAAGAACTCTTGCAAGCGGGCAGTTCCGCTCATATTCAAGACTCTGTTGGCAAAACAGCTTTGCATTACAGCTCTGAGTTGGGCCACATTGATGATGTGAGGCTGCTGATTAAAAAAGCTGATTATCTGGACTTCAAAGATAAATTTGGTCGGACAGCATTGCATTACGGTGCTATGAAAGGTTGCAAGGAAGTGGTTCAGCAACTGCTGCAGTCTAAGTCCAGCGTTGATAAAACGGATAAATTTGGAAAAACAGCTTTACATTACAGTGCTGAAAACGGTCACACGTCTCGTCTTTGTTACTTAACAAAGCATCAGTTAGTTTGAGGGAAAAGACTGGCAAGACTGCCTTACATCTCAGCGCCATTAAAGGTTTCTCCGACATTGTTCAAGCGCTCATTCATCATGGCGCCGACAGAGACGCCAGAGATAATTCAAATAAAACAGCATTACACTACAGCGCTATGGGAAATAACATTGAAACTTTGAGAGTTTTGTTGCAATCTGGTGCCTGTGTTAGCTTGAAAGACTCATATGGAAGAACTCCCTTGGACTTGGCAAAGATGACACCAAGCCCAGACGCCATAGCGCTGTTGAAAACTGCTAAAAGAAAAGATATCACTTTATCATTTTCCTCTGAAAACATGCAAGGAGAGCTAATGTCGTCAAATCCAGAGAAAGATATGTTAATAGATGCATATGGTAATATTGAGGCACGTGTACATAGCACATCAGGAGAATCAATATATAACAAAACACTGCAAAATGTACCATCAATAACAGGTAATTCTTCACATCGACAATCAGTAGACACAGGTACAACATCACATGGACCATCTATAGACATGATTACATCATCACCTGGGCCATCATTAGACACATGTACATCATCACATGGGCCATCAGTAGACACAGGTACAACATCACATGGACCATCTATAGACATGATTACATCATCACCTGGGCCATCAGTAGACACAGGTACATCATCACCTGGGCCATCTGTAGACACATGTACATCATCACCTGGGCCATCAGTAGACACAGGTACATCATCACCTGGGCCATCTGTAGACACATGTACATCATCACCTGGGCCATCAGTAGACACAGGTACATCATCACCTGGGCCATCTGTAGACACATGTACATCATCACCTGGGCCATCAGTAGACACAGGTACATCATTACCTGGGCCATCAGTAGACACAGGTACATCATCACATGGGCCATCAGTAGACAAAGGTACATCATCACCTGGGCAATCAGTAGACACAGGTACATCATTACCTGGGCCATCAGTAGACACAGGTACATCATCACCTGGGCCATCTGTAGACACATGTACATCATCACCTGGGCCATCAGTAGACACAGGTACATCATCACCTGGGCCATCTGTAGACACATGTACATCATCACCTGGGCCATCAGTAGACACAGGTACATCATCATTTGGGCCATCTGTAGACACATGTACATCATCACCTGGGCCATCAGTAGACACAGGTACATCATCACCTGGGCCATCAGTAGACACAGGTACATCATCACCTTGGCCATCAGTGGACACAGTTAAATCACCACCTTGGCCATCAGTAGACACATGTACATCATCACCTGGGCCATCAGTAGACACAGGTACATCATCACCTGGGGCATCAGTAGACACAGGTACATCATTACCTGGGCCATCAGTAGACACAGGTACATCATCACCTGGGGCATCATTAGACACAGGTACATCATCACCTGGGGCATCAGAAGACACAGGTACATCATTACCTGGGCCATCAGTAGACACAGGTACATCATTACCTGGGCCATCAGTAGACACAGGTACATCATCACCTGGGGCATCATTAGACACAGGTACATCATCACCTGGGGCATCAGTAGACACAGGTAAATCATTACCTGGGCCATCAGTAGACACAGGTACATCATCACCTGGGCCATCAGTAGACACAGGTACATCATTACCTGGGCCATCAGTAGACACAGTAACATCATCATATGGACCATCAGTGGACACATGTACATCATCACCTTGGCCATCAGTGGACACAGGTACATCATCACCTTGGCCATCAGTAGACACAGGTACATCATCACCTGGGGCATCAGTAGACACAGGTACATCATTACCTGGGCCATCAGTAGACACAGTAACATCATCATATGGACCATCAGTGGACACATGTACATCATCACCTTGGCCATCAGTGGGCACAGGTACATCATCACCTGGGCCATCAGTAGACACAGTTACATCATCATATGGACCATCAGTGGACACATGTACATCATCATATGGACCATCAGTGGACACAGGTACATCATCACCTTGGCCATCAGTGGACACAGTTAAATCACCACCTTGGCCATTAGTAGACGCAGGTACATCATTACTTGGGATATCCGTGGACACAGGTAAATCATCACCTTGGCCATCAGTAGACACAGGTACATCATCACCTGGACCAACAATAGACACAGGTACATCATCACCTGGACCAACAATAGACACAGGTACATCATCACCTGGACCAACAATAGACACAGGTACATCATCACCTGGACCAACAATAGACACAGGTACATCATCACCTGGACCAACAATAGACACAGGTACATCATCACCTGGACCAACAATAGACACAGGTACATCATCACCTGGACCAACAATAGACACAGGTACATCATCACCTGGACCAACAATAGACACAGGTACATTCTCAACTAGGACACAATTAGGAACCAGCACACCCTCAACCGATAAAGTAGCAACATCACGAATGACGCGTGCCTTGCTAACAAACACAGGTGGGCCCCCCATTGCGACCGATTCAATAAAGTTTTCTCTTGATAAAGGTTTAAAATCTAAAGATAACGGCGGTCCTAATAATGCAGTTACGAACATTGACGGTACAGATACAACAGAAATCAAGTCGTGTAATAATGTCCACATACACTACAGTAGAGGAATTTCTCAAAATGCTCATATATCGATCAATATGGAAAACTGCCAGAACGTTTGCCTGTGGGGAACTTTAAATGTAACCGATCAAAATTTAATGACATTTAACAGCAGTGATGCAGAAATCTGATTGGGACACGTGAAAAATAACTTACTTGATTTATTGTAGCATTTAAAACAATGTGTTCTTATCATGATTTCACGCAAATTTCAGTTGTTTCATAGAAAATGTTATTGTTTTTTAATCATATTATTCAAATATCTTTCTTTCTTTTATCAGACATTATTTTTCGTTTTCTGATATGCATTATAATTAATTTTTTCAAATAAATGAAAAAATATCAATTTTATTAATAACATTAAAAATCAAATAAATATAAATATTTCTTTTGATTTCTGTATATATAATATTGGTGATTTAGAGAATGAAAAATAATGCAAGAGTTTAAAATTAAATTCTGCATTTAGAGTTATTTATAATTATGTATCATAAACATATTTACAAAACCATAATCTCCATGATATTTGAGAGCAACTCTTAGAAATTTTAAAGCATTGTAAAACATAGGGCTTTTCCTATTAGTAATTCTCAATTACCACTAATGAGTCAATCTGATTAATAACTAGTTAGACACAAAGGTCAAAGAAACATCATGATCCTGAAGACATTGAAACGCGCAAATAGTAAATGCCTTGGATTTCACATGCACAGAGAGAAGAATCTGACAGTTTAGATTTCACATGCACAGAGAGAAGAATCTGACAGTTTAGATTTCACATGCACAGAGAGAAGAATCTGACAGTTTAGATTTCACATGCACAGAGAGAAGAATCTGACAGTTTAGATTTCACATGCACAGAGAGAAGAATCTGACAGTTTAGATTTCACATGCACAGAGAGAAGACTCTGACAGTTTAGATTTGACAGTCACAATGAGAAGAATATGACATCTTAGATTTCAAATTGACAGAGAGAATCAGGTGACAGCATATATTTCACGTGCCAAAGCAAGTGAAGTAAGAAGTCAGTACAAGCTCTGGGATCTAAAGTCCATTAAAATAGAACGACAGTGAGGAAGCCGTCGCATTGACACCAATGGGACATTTGTGCAGTGATAAGCTTAGTACTTGGAATGTAAGGTCTTTAGACTTGTATAGCCGTTATGAAAATAATTAAATCCTATGTAATAGGAACCTGTTAAGTTGTAGTGTACAAATAATTTTGATACAAAGGAGTCATCTACGCTATCTACGCCCACGATAATTTATATCTACAATCGCACTACATTAAGTAGTATCAATATTAGAGGCCGTCCATAAAGTACGTCACGCTATTTTTGTTACCATTTTTTACCCCCCCCCCTCCTCTCTGTCACAAATATTGGAACCCCCCCCCCAAAGTATGTCACACTTTCTAACAAAAATATATTTTGTATTAACAAAATAATTAAAATTAAAAAAAAACACCGTGACGTCACACATGGCCCTCCCCCCTGTCACAAACTGTCACACTTTCTTACACCCCTCCACCCTCTGGAGCGTGATGTACTTTATGGACGGCCCCTTAGCACTAAAATTATGTTTTTTTAAAAAGAGAGTCGTCTACGTTAAGTTATGATCTGATTTTTCACTTTTCATGTGTTTTTAAAATTTGGTAATATTAGTACTTATTTAATGATTCATTTTGTTTTCATTTCAAATGATTAAATACCAGGCTGTATCTAAGAACTGGTCTAAGTGTCATTACTTGTTCAAACATAGCTGAAAATATATGCGATGTTCAGTTCATAGCTATAATACGACATATATGTTGTGGTCAAAACTGTAACACGAATTTTTTCCATTAAAAATGTATATTGTGTCACATAATTGTCTTCCATGCTTAGCAATTAAACATAAGACAACAGATAGTTTCAGATTCATAAACATATCCCATTTTATTATGTTGTGTGCAAATCAAAACAATAACACACATGTTGTTTACCATTCATGTTTTATTGTATTGTTCAAGGTTTAAGTACGGGCCAACCAGAGAGGATAGACATAATGTAGATCTATGTGGACATATTATGAGGTAAGCGTCGGTCAGACTTGGGCTCTCCTTTAAAAACTTGTTTTCTATGTGGAAATGCGAATCTAGTGTCTAAAAATACTTTGTATCCATTAAATTTTGTGACATTATTCTGAAATCTGAGAGGCAGGTTTGGGAGTCAGCAGAGATATCCAGTTAGTCTTTAGTTTACAAATTACAATTAATGAATAAAATTTTTACACGAAAGTAAAAAAAAATGAAGTTTTTAATACCACAGTGAAATTAAGGCTTATATTTGACATCGACTAAGATTTGTTAGAGATTTGCCGCATTCAAACTTCACCTAAACAAAAAAACAACAACAATAACAGTTTTTATAATACGACCTCTTATCTTAGCTCTTAGATATATGTTGACCTGGGTTAAATCTCAAGGCCAAGGTAACAGATAAGTGTTCATTGGTAACAAATGTCAGGTCAAGGGTAACAAATATCCGGTCAAGGTTAACTAATGTCCGGTTAAGGGTAACTAATGACAGGTCAAGGTTAACAATATCAGGTAAAGGGTTACAACTGTCAGGTCAAGGTTAAAATGTGTAAGGTGTAAGATTTACTAATGTCAGGTCAAGGGTAACAAATATCAGGCAAAGGCTACAAATGTCCAGTCGTGGTTAAGAATTAAAAGATATTATGAGATCTGAACATAATTATGTGATGTTTATTTTCTGGTGTATTTTATTTAAATTTCGCCGTCTGTACTTCCTGCATTGTTGTTGGCTGTCTGGATGTAAGGCCCGTACACCGACCTGACCCCTGGTGACAAAACAATGATGGAATATTAGTCATTATGTTTACTGGGACTATTGTAACTGATGGAATATTAGTTATTATGTTTACCTGGACTATAGTAACTGAGGGAATATTAGTCATTATGTTTACCTGGACTATAGTAACTGAGGGAATATTAGTCATTATGTTTACTGGAACTATTGTAAGACTGATTGAGTATTAGTAATAATGTTTACTGGAACTATTGTAACAATAGAGTAATATTATTATTAGTCATTATGTTTACTGTTACTATTGTAAGACTCATGGAAAACTAGTCATTTTGTCTCCGAAAATATAATATACTAGGTTGTGCTGCGGCGCCAACTTTTTTTTAGGGCGCCTACGGCGCCCACCTTTTTCAAAAGCCCAAGTAACTTATCTTTATATGATAAATACGAAATATTCCTGAAATATATACAAAGTATTTTATAATTAACAATCCTCAAATCCTCTTTTTACACCGTTCCCTTTTCCAAGATTAAAATATGAGCTAAAACAATGACCTCATATAATATCTTTTTACGGCGAAAAATGTTAGAAAGCAGCGCACCAAATTACTGCACCAAAATATAATTCTTTTCTAACGACCGCATGAAAATGTTCAATTAATAATAGTGTGGAGGGTGTTTAATGTTAATGTGGAAACCAAAACAAAAACAAAACAACATGAAGCCTGTTAGACTCCGAGAGCACTTGGAGAAAGTCCATCCATCCAATTCCAAGGACACTGTTGAGTTCTTCAAGCAGAAGAGAGCTCACTTTTTTACCTCAGGTACCTTGCCCAAGCTTGGATTTTCATTTCTCAGAAACCTCCACTGGAGGCATCGTACAAGGTTGAATATCTTATTGCAAAGGACAAGAAGCCCCACACCATTGGAGAACTTTGGTGAAGCCTTGATGACACTATTCACTCCAGGATTAGTGACATGGCTGCAGACATTCTGGCTCAAGTCTTGTGCGAGATGAGAAGCAGTCCTTTTCCATCTAGCATGCAACTGGATGAATCCACTGATGTCGCACAATGCACTCAGATTCTTGTATTTCTGACATATGTTCTCAGTGGATTGCTGAAGGAGGAATTTCTCCTTTGTTAGCCACTCCTAGCTACTACCAAAGCTGCTGATGTGCTGCAGCTAGTCAGGGCATTCTTCACTGAAAACCAGTTTGACTGGACTTCAAGAATTTCTTCAATTTGCACAGTTGGTGCTCCCTCCATGCTCGGTAATAAGTCAGGATTTTCAGCACTGGTAAAGAAAGAAGTTCCAGATATTGTCACTACTCACTGCATCCTTCATCGTCAGGCCTTGGCATGCAAAACTCTACCTCCAACCTTGAAGTCAGTTCTTTCTACTGCAGTCCAAGTTGTAAATTTTATCCGCTCACATGCCTTGAACCACTGCCTCTTCAAGTTGTTCTGTCAGGAGGTGGTCTCTGAGCATGAAGTTCTGCTCTACCACACTGAGGTGCGCTGGTTGTCCAGGGGACGGATACTTTCTTGGTTAGTAGAACTGAGAGTGGAGCTTTCAATTTTCTTGCGAGAATAAGAGAGTGACCTTGCCGAAAAGTTTGACTGTCCAATTTTCATTCATTACTTGGCATACCTGGCTGACATCTTCACCATCTTGAAAGAATTGAACACATCTCTCCAAGGACCTTTTGTGACTGTAATGGATGCTACTGAGAGATTGCAAGCCTTCCTTAACAAACTGCCACTACTCCAACGATGACTAGAAAAGTCCAACTTGGCCAACTTTCCACTCTTGGATGAAGTTGTAATATCTGCTTCAGGAGGAAGCACCGAGGAATCACTGCCTGACATCATCAAAGGGGAAATTTCAGAGCACCTTTCAACATTGCAAAAGTCCATTGATGGGTATTTCTGTCAAGAAATTGCTAGGAAAGACCTTTGGATTCGCATTCCTTTTTTCTGTGACTTGGACAACATTGATGACAGTGACTTTGCTAAAGATGACCTGATTGATTTGAGAACCAGAGAAGTACTTAGGAGTGCCTTCAGCTGCAATACCTTGATTGAATTTTGGTGCACTCAGCTAGATTCCTACCCACATCTAGCCAAGAAGGCAGTACTGGCTCTCCTTCCATTTGCCACAACCTATCTCTGGGAAGCAGGATTCTCCACATCTTTGATGATTAAAACCAAGGCAAGGAATAATTTGAATGCAGAGGATGACATGAGAGTTGATTTGTCCAAAACAGTCCCCAGATTTAAATCGCTGATTGATCATAAGAAGCAGCAGATCTCTCACTAAATTCCCTGTTGCCTATGGTCAAAAATGTTGTGTTCCTAAAATAAACATAGTTTATTATGCATTTTCTGCAAGTTTCACGAGGGGGTGCATGAACTTTTTTGGGCATCTGAAGAGGTGCATGGACCCCAAAAGGTTAGGAACCACTGTTATAGATGGAAAATAGTGTATCATTGTTAGGGATCAGCCTGATATGTTTTTTTACTATTTGCCGAATCCGGATAGTTTGGCCCTAATATTTGCCGAATCCGGATAGTTTGGCCCTAATATTTGCCGTATCCTGATTCCGGATCCGGATATCTCCACATTTAAGAGTAAGAGCTAATAGGGTGTACTTTACTACTTTATATCAAGTATTTCATACTATTTATTAAAATATTTATTATCCTACAAATGAAGAGTATCTGCTATCGACGTTGTTACATTGTCAAAGTCAACGATGAACATTTTACAATGAATTGAATGAACGAACTTGAAGAAGTTTCAACGAACTGTGTAGTGTGTACCAAGCGAACAGTGTTGTACTGAGTGTGTAGTGTGATGTACAAGAAGTCGTGACCTAGAACCATAATAAAACTGTTCTTTTATTCAGACAATTTAAGTTTAATATGCTGTTATTTAACTTAGTTTGTTATCTTATGTAGTAAAGAAATATCTATACTTGTAACTTTTTAACTTAATATATTTTTTCTCGTATTGAAATTGATTCTTTTACTATATTTTGAGTAGATTTGAATGATTTGAATGGATCAACGCTTGTTAATTTGTTTATTTTGTTATATATTAATAATTTAATGTATAACTTAATTTGTTAATTAACTTATTTTGTATAATTATTATATTCACAATAGACTAGAGCTTTTAAAATTATAAGACTGAATAAGATATAACACGTAAGACAAGCAACATTTTTATTTTTAAGTTCGCAAATCAAATCACAATTGCAACTGCCATTTAAAGTTCAACGGAAAAAAATGAATATAAAATTATTAAAATGATATAACTTAAATCATATAAGTAAAATGTTTAAATTTGAATATTGAATTGAAAGTATTGAAAGATTGACTACTGTCAACGTACTAGTCAATGTCAAAGAGATTAAAAACGAAAGCCAACTCTCAGCCTGTCCCAGTTTCCAAGGCTCTGGTTTAACTATATAGTTTATAGTATAAACTATTAATTACAAGTTAACTTAAAATAATTATTTTGTAACATAAAATTACTAGATCAGCTATAACAATGAAAATAATTTAATGACATGAGTAAATAAAATAGTTACTAGTTAGTAAATTCCGGTTAAACTTTGTGTTGTTGAAGAAAATTCTTGTTAAATGTACTGATTCTGGTTATTGTTTTCTTTTCTTCTTTTTAATACTTTTATATATATTTTTTATAAACTAATTAATATTAATTTAATTTAATTGTAAAAATTCTTTACTACATTCATATCCGGATACTATTCGGATCTGCCATAGGTATTTGCCGAATCCGGATGGTGTCGAAAATCTCGATATTTGGTCCGGATATTCGGCTGTCCCTTAATCATTGTATTTAATTTTTAGAGAGTATAAGAAAAAAATATTTACATATGTCCTTTACTGAGTTTTTACAAGAGAAAATGCACAAATTTATTTATATCTACTTTAACATATTAATTTTAATTTTTGTCACTTGGACGATCTTCATAACTAATTTAAATGCGCAAAATTGAAAGATAAACTTTAGTTGATAAACATCTGTCTCTAAGCGATTACATTTTAGAAAAACACAAATTATTATAACACATAAACGTCACCTGATGAGATATTCAAATAAATGTTTTGTGCATTTTATTCATTATAACAATAACATATTAAAACAACCAGAAAGAAATGCTAATTAATTGTAACTTTTATTCTTGTGGATAAAACTGCAGGCTCCTGTCCCAGATTTTACACACCCTACAACTGTGTTTAACTTCATCGTTTTGCCCGTATCTCAACATAGCTCCAGATTTGCAATGCTAAATTTCGTGTTGGTTATTACACTGGTGATATATCATCAACATTCAACTTATGTTTACAAAAATGCCGTGGATTATTATTTTGAACTAATTGCGCGTGCTTTAAAGTATGAAGCAAACGTTCCTCATAACTGTTCATTTGATTGCATGCCCAGTTGCTCTCATGCATGAGCCCCCGTCACACACACGTGTATAGCTCTACACTCTACAACAACGAGTCTTGTATCTCATTCATGTTTGTAATGTGATCCAACATTTTAACGTCGTCAATTAAAATCTCAACAGGCATGCTAAGAATAACCCAACAAGATAGTTTTGATTTTTTTCTCCCACATGCGATTTAAGAAATAAAAGTCATGAAGCAATCTTTCAATAATCATCATTAGTACAAGACGAAGAATTGTGCCCTGTCCGTAATTAGTTTGGAAACGCCCGATTACCGAGAGAGATTAGAATTAAAACCGGAAACCTAACCCAGTTCAAATCCCCTTACCACGAGATGTCAGGATTTCAGCACTGGGTTAAAAGTCTTCACATGTTATATAAAAGTCAAAGGTGAAAGGGAGGTAAAAGCTAAGCATTGTAAATATTTAAAAAATGAAACTATTGAAGTGAGTTGTGAACCTTTGATTCAGCTGCCTCCGATGCCACTCAAAACCCACTGGGCATGTGGATGAACACGTAGATCTAGGGAAAAAAATCAGGGAGGTTCCCGTCAATGGAGATACCAAGTTTTGGACTACGTAAGGTCTAATACAGGGGTCTCAAACTCACGGCCTGCGGGCTCTTTGCGGTCCACCGTTGCATCATCTATACCTCTTGGGCCTGGCAAATAATTCGAGTTTGAGAACCCCTGTTCTAGTTTCCTACAACTTTACGAAGCGCATCGCTTGCTTTAAAAAAGATAAATTGAAATATTTCAGCTATTGTGAGACTCATATATTCTACCCACATACCTTTGTCCAAATCACTGACTCATGGTGAATGTATAAAATCGTTATATATATATATATATATATATATATATATATATATATATATATATATATATATATATATATATATATATATATATATACACCAGTGTAAAGCGTAGTGCAAACTTACATCTGTGTAAAGCTTTGTACATAAAACTGTGTGAATTTATGTAAATACATCTTTTGAATTTGTGTACATACACATGTGTAAACCTATGTGTAAACCTATGCAATACTTACATCTGTGTAAATCTATGTAATACTTACATATTTGAAAAACTATGTAATACACCTGTGTAAATCTATGTAATGCTTACACATGTGTAAATCTATGTAATACTTACACCTGTGTAAATCTATGTAATACTTACTTCTGTGTAAATCTATGTAATAATTACTTCTGTGTAAATCTATGTAATACTTACATCTGTGTAAATCTATGTAATCCAGGTTGATGAATTTGTCCGACATTAACTTGACCCATCGCATGGCCTGGGGGGTGGGGCCTGCAGCCCCCACTGGGAGGGGGGCAGAAGCTTCCTCCTCGTCTGGAGACACGTAGACCCTGCGTTAGAGAGATGTCAACACGTCACATGTGTGCTACGGTTGTCTTTCAGGTACCTTTGGTAACCTCACATAATGCTACTGATAAATGAGTTGATCGCTCATGTCAACAAAGGGCACCAAGCAAGTCTAGTATTGAGTATTTTGTGCTGCTCTCCCTTTCAACCATTTAATAAATTCAATGGTAACTTTCAATTGAGCGCCTGACGTACATTTCACATTCATTTGATAATGTTAGTCCCATATAACTTTTATGTACTTTCACTTCCCGCAATTTAAATACTACATATTTTGTTTTTAAAAAAAGTTTTAATTAAATTTTTTTAAATTTCTCTTATAAGCATGTGGTACAAATTGTGAAATTGATATTTATATCGCCAGCAAAGAGCAACTGCATTTTAAGTAAGGAAGAATAATTACAAACGCTCTGATTCCCCCTTTTGTTTGTAATGAAAAGCATTAAGAAAAACATGGTTTACATATTTTGACATCTTAATTGTTAGAATAGTCATCTGAGTCATTTTAGTTATTTGAGTCATTTTAGTCATTTGAGTTATTTTAGTCATTTAGTCATTTTGAAAGGAAATTTTATCAACTTAGGAAGTTCATACCTACTAATTTTTAAAGTTCTGGTTGTCATGGTAACAAGCTACAAAAGATCAACAAAATATACAGTAGCAGTGACAGAAAGTCTAACTCGAACTTCTACTACACCTTGGCAGTGAAAGAAATTCTTTCTCTACTACAATACCATCACAGTGAAACGAATATTATCAATCGCACTTCTACCATACCCTCTAGGAGTTAGAACAAGTCTTACTCAAACTGTATCATGTCGATGTTGTAGGCGTTGTAAATTGTGTTGATGGGGTCCCACTCCCCCGTGACGTTGAAGAAACCATCCTTGTACCACCACAGGTTCCTCACAGCGTTAGCAGCGCCACCGAATCCACCGGCAGCGTTTGAGCAATCGATGGGGATAACGCCCCCCTGGATAAAATCAAAAGAGGCACAATGAGTAACAGAACCAACAGAACAAATGTACGTGTTAATGCTTCCAGGGCGTTGACAATAACCTCACTGAATGCATCAACCCGGACTGTTGAGATCAACCTCTTTCGATTTTCTTTTACCCACAAATTCTCAATGACAACTCAATTGAACATGATTTATGGAACTCATCAAAAGCGTCAGAGAACCTCACGATAAATTAACACCAGGAGTTGTCCGATCTTGTCCTTCATGGTCTGCAAAGGAAATGTGTTTTATTTCGTCTTCACAAGTTACTCCTGAGCTATGACGTTGTCGTATAGAATTACGCCCTTTCTTATTACATTCCTTCACATTCTAATCTATTGGTAGGATTAACTAAGTTTATGTGAGCGTAGTTTTTTTTATTATACTAATTATTTGCTTACATCAATGAAAGGATTTGTCATACAGTTTGAACTTGTGTTTGACTAATTCACATAAAACACTCAAACATTTTTATTTTTATTTTAGCGTCTATTTCGTTTACTAAATTTAAAAAAACCTAAAAATGAAAGTTTTTGACAATAAATCCTTTATATACGAGAAATAACTAAAAGTATGCTCATTAAAATACTCATCGCACGACAATCCGAAAATCCAAAATTTTAGTTATGTCTCAAATATATAAAGGATTTATAGTAAAAAAAAACAAAAAAACTACTACAGTCTGCCTGCTAAATTTCAGCTTGATTCGTTAACGGGAAAAGTGTTATAAAAACATGTTTAATATAATGCGCACCGCGAGACAGACTAGCAATTGCTAGCATTTACATTCACAGATCGGGAATATATTTTAAAAAAGTATGGTCAATATAATACGCACCGCACCGCGCAACAGAAAATATTAAAAAGGTTGTTCAATACAACACGCTCCGCGACAGTCTAGCACAAAAAGTTACATGCTACATAGAGATACATAGAGATACATAGAGATACATAGAGATAATCTAAACATTAATTAACTTAATAACAGTACATTCGATCGATGTGAAATTTTGATAGATCATTGTTATCGTCGCCACGAGTCTGCCTGCAAAATTTCAGCTCGCTAGCATACAGGGAAGAGGGTTATAAATAGATCCAACGTTTTTGCAACAAGCAATAAAACAATCAAACAATCAACCAGACGCAACGAGTTAATATAAAGGATTTTTAAAAAAAAGATTGTTCGTAGTCAACCAACCCTACAGTTGCCGAGCTGTGAATATGGTGAACTAGAGGAAGGTGCGGTGGGACAATGAACTCAAATGACATCGTTCAAATACCAATTTTTTGTTGCCCGTCCACAATGAACCACGATTTTAATTTTTCCAAAAAGTTTGCATTTCGAACAAATTTTCTTTCCTAAAAACTATTGGGTTAGCCTTTATAATAGTGCGACTGAAATGTGATGGTTCTCTTATAGCAAATAGTACATCAAGTAGGACGCAATAAACGTTTGTATAGAAAGTGCGCCTGTAACAGATACGATAAATAAAATCGCTTTCTCTGAAAGACTGATTGATGTACCTTTCTTACCTCATTATGTAAATTCACCTTTCCTAGAAAATTATGTAAGATTTACTTTCCTAGAAATTGGATAGATGAGCCATTCCTGAGGCATAGTAAAGAGGCTCCTTTCCTAACATTTGGGATAGATGACCTGTTCCATCTTTCGTAGAACATTGGACATATTCAACATTCCAGGAATATTGGATAGATTTCCACTTCTCAGAATATTGGGTATACGGCATCATTCATGGCATATATAGTGGAGCTAAATTTCCGACTCAGCTATATTTCAGACTGAGCTAAATTTCAGATTGAGCTAAATTTCCGACTCAGCTATATTTCAGACTGAGCAAAATTTCTGACTGAGCTATATTTCAGACTGAGCTAAATTTCAGACTGGGCTAAATTTCAGATTGAGCTAAATTTTAGACTGAGCTAAATTTCAGATTGAGCTAAATTTCAGAATGAGCTTTATTTCAATTAGAAACTCACCTTCATATCCCACTTCCACTCTCCCAGATGGATTTTTTTAGCGGGAATTTCCGGTGTTCCTTTCGTCATGGATGGGACGGACATGAAAATCTGCTTGATTTTATATTTCTGGTACAACGCTTTCACGGACACTGGGGATAGAGGACATGGTCTAAATGTCATTGCTTTGTTGGTTGATAGAGTTAATGAAGTCGCAGTTTCATTTTTACTGTATTTTTTCTGTAAATACATTTGTGTTATAAAGGTAAAAAAAATTCCATGGTATAGCTGTACAGTGTACAGAGATGAAAAGTTTGCTGAATTAACGAGGCTTTAGCGATGCCGTCAATAGTAAGCTGTCATTTAGTTATTGAATAAGGTGAAGGTCAGCCTAAAAACACACAGCAAGGAAACAAGCGTTTTGGCAAGATGCCTTCCTCAGCTTACTGACATAGTAAAACTAACATTTAATGTAAATGAAAACACATTGCTGTGTCTTTTTCAGCTGTACGCATATACCGCTCAATAACTCACATGCAACCTAGTCTGACAACAGTCTTAAGTCTAAAACATATACTCTTCAATATTAATTAAATTAAAAAACTTCAATTTTTATCAGTGACCCTTATCTAATTTTTCACACTAAACCATTAAAAAAAATTTCTACCTTTGAAATCAATCGCGTCACCAAAGATTTGTGATATTAGCAATAAAAGTCAAAACATACACACGTCTATAATTTAATGATGCATAACTCAACCTAGAGCAACTTCTTTGTCATATTATGGACACAGAATTCACCATTTATTGACACACAGGCACAAAACCTCTCTTTTGATACTGTTGTATAGTTATGTAAATAAGATAAGTACTACAGTTCGATGTATATCTCCCAAGAGAGGAGTTTCTTAAACTCATTTCAATTTGCATCTAGGTTTTTCTTCGCCATTTTTAAACATAAAATTTGAGCATTATATATGTTGGAGATTTGTCTCAGGACATGTCTGTTATGTATTTAATGTATAAGTAACAAAACATTCATGTCATATGATTAATTGGAGAATGGGTTTATCATTTTTTAAAAACTAACGAAATTTCCTTTTAACGAATAAATAACGCGAATAAGATGGTAAATATATCTATAACTTAGAAACACGAGAAAGATGGTGAGTAGATCTATGCATGTCCATACACAGGCAGCTAATTTTAATAGCTGCTTCGTCTATTGTAATTCTTTTCCATTTTTTAAAACAAACTTTTCACAAACATAGTTAGTTATAGGCCAAAGCTACATGTTGTCTACGATAGAACATAGGACGTATAGTTAGTTATAGGCCAAAGCTACATGTGGTCTACGACAGAACATAGGACGTATAGTTAGTTATAGGCCAAAGCTACATGTTGTCTACGATAGAACATAGGACATATAGTTAATTATAGGCCAAAGCTACATGTGGTCTACGACAGAACATAGGACGTATAGTTAGTTATAGGCCAAAGCTACATGTGGTCTACGACAGAACATAGGACGTATAGTTAGTTATAGGCCAAAGCTACATGTTGTCTACGATAGAACATAGGACGTATAGTTAGTTATAGGCCAAAGCTACATGTGGTCTACGACAGAACATAGGACGTATAGTTAGTTATAGGCCAAAGCTACATGTTGTCTACGATAGAAAATAGGACGTATAGTTAGTTATAGGCCAAAGCTACATGAGGTCTACGACAGAACATAGGACGTAGAGTTGGTTCCAACTCTCACTTTTAAAGTTAGACCTCCCTCCCCCTACTGACTCCATGAACTTGACTCATCTTTTCAAAACAATTTCTTTTCTTGTCAAAAACACGTTCCCTGGCACGAGACCCCCACCTACCCAAACGGAGATTTCCATGTATTTTTAAGAACGTCCGCGTTAAACCCCCCGAATGACATGCGCCGTGAAAGGGAGGGGTGGTGGTGGTACGTGACACATGGGCATGTCCTGAAATAAGAAGAGTTTAATTAATCCCAACCATATACTCGCAATATCATTTCTACTACTTGCTTGATTTAGATGACTTTTTGTGGGGGAGAAACCGGAGGCAGAGGTATATTTTGTCAGCTGTTTTATCAGAGGCAGAAAAATGCAATGCTCATTTATTATCAGGCGCGGAGAAATGCAATGCTAATATATTATCAGGGGCAGAGAAATACAATTATATTTTATCAGGGGCAGAGAAATACAATGTCGATAAGTAATTAGGGACAAGGGCATCTTCAATCCCAACTCTACCACACCACAGCACTTAATGCTACCACACCACAGCACTTAATGCTACCACACCACATCACTTAATGCTACCACACCACAGCACTTAATGCTACCACACCACAGCACTTAATGCTACCACACCACAGCACTTAATGCTACCACACCACAGCACTTAATGCTACCACTCCACAGCACTTAACGCTACCACACTATAGCACTTAATGCTACCACACCACAGCACTTAATGCTACCACACCACAGCACTTAATGCTACCCTCACCCTCTACAATAAGGGAATGTGAAGATGATCAAAGAAAAGAAGTGATGATAAGAGGCACACAAAGATTTCTGACGGATATTCGAAGCCTTTAGCAGCCGTATGTGGCATTCACAAGTGTAGATAATGACAGCCCCTCTATTACCAACTGCCAGGAAGTGCCCTTGTCACAAGTTCTATTTATGTACATGACGCATGGACTATAATTGTTTGTGGGAATAGCTATGACGCATGGTCCACTTTTAGAATGATCGTGTATCATTATGAACTGGCTGTCAAATTTAACAGTGATTGAACTGGTCGTTTGACAACTGAGTTTGTGTGAAGAGGGAAAACCCATTACGAAGGTAGACATTGCTTGCCTTAGTTTTACATGACCTTTCAGCGTGAGATGACCTCTCAGCGGTAAGCGACCAGTCAGAATGACCAAACAGTATGAGATGACCGTGGGTTGTTAAGGAAATGTGAAGAGAGAAGCTTAAAAAGGCTACCGTAGCTTTTTTATCTTCTCATCCATTTAATCTAACTCAATAGATAGGTAAAGTTTAGTGTAAGGTAGTGTGTGATCACAATTCACACAAACAACTATAACATTCAGTAGAAAACTCAAGCTTTCAAAATTGCATTTAGACTTACACATTTTCTTTTGTGTAAGGGACACAAGGGACAACATTTGAGGTAAATCACAAAGAAAGATTAAAGGAAAGAAACCAAAGATTTATGCCTTGAAAGTCTCGGGGAACTATACAATATACAGTTGAAACAAATGTTGGTGGATATCGTAGTCATATTAGAAACAAAGCAAAATGTGCAAGAAAACATACACAAATTAAAAATGGAAGAAAAAAAGAAGAAAAAAAAGCAATATAGCAAAGGCACTCAACAATATAGTCAAGAAAACAAAGTTAAACAGTAAAGACAATAAGCCATATAACAAGACACCAAGCAATGTAGACACGAAAAAAAAGTCTAGGCAAGAAAACAATAAATATAGACAAGAAACTGAAAACCTTTTTTATTTTCATTTTTGTGGGTTTTTGTTGTCGTTGTTGTAGAATTGGCAAGGCAGCCGCCACAATGGCTAAACTAAATAAACGAGTCTGGCAAAACACCAAGCTAACGGAGAAAACCAAACTGTGTGTCATCAGTACGCTGCTATTCGGGAGCGAGACATGGACCACTTATACATCCCATGAGCGCAAACTTAATAGCTTCCAACTGAGGTGCGTGCGTCGCATCCTTGCCATTAAATGGCAAGACAAAGTGCGTAATACTGAGGTCCTAATGCGTGCCAATATCCAAAAAATGTTCTCAATCCTTAGTGAAAGACGCCTGAGATGGCTAGGACATGTTAAAAGAATGAGCCTTGGCAGCATCCCCAAGGACCTCCTATATGCAGAACTGGCATCAGGAAAGAAGAAGACATGTCACCCACATCTGCGATTTAAAGATGTCTGCCAAAGGGAAATGAAAGCAGCCAGAATACGCACAATCAACTGGGAGTGTAAGGCAAAAGATCAATTTACGTGGCAGTAAGTTGTAAAAGAGGGCGTCATAGTAGCCGAGGAATGAAGGATGGAGGAGGCTACAGACAGAGGAGTTAGGAGAAAGGCCAAAACATTCGGAAGCACAGAACTCGTATGAAAACGCTGTGATAAACTACTATCACTCAAGGACAGGACTGCATAGCCACTCGAGTAAATGCAACCCAACCCTACGGCGATGCACCATAGTCTTGCGATACGGAAGGATGCCGATAGAATGTTGTTGTTGTTTATCCTTACAATTTCACGAATCGAGAGTCCAGGTATTATTTTATATTTTAATATAGTCCTGGTCTTTTTGTTGAAATAAACCAATTATATTACTGTTCCTTGTAGCTTTTTAAAACTATATGTACTCATTTTATATAATGTTTTCTGAAAATAAAAAATAAACCAAACTCTTTGATATTTCGATTTTGGTGCATGTGACAATTTTTCCAATTTATGTGAAGGGTATTAACGACTCCCATTATCCAAAATACAACAGTTTTTCTTTGATGATTGTTGATTACTCAGATCTTTCATGTATTCCTAGTTAGTGTTAAGTGGTCTATTCACATTGTATTTTGCCTACAATTTATGGTGCTCAATTACGTTACAATTACGTAAAATAATTTAACAAAATATGAACTCTAAATTATTATTTGTTCTTATAGTTTCAGCCTTAAGGGTATATGTTACAACTTGTAAGACACTTCAATGATTATCTGATCTGTCTTTTCCAAAAATGTTATAGTTGCTAATAAATATTTTAGAGCTATAAATATTTGGGTTTACCCAAGTTTCGCAACCTGCATTCAGGCCCGGTTCTTCGTTTTTTTCATTAGTTGTAATTTTACTTTTTATTTTTTGAACAATAACAAATACTTTTTGGATATGCTTGCTGATTTTAGATTTTTTGACAATCTCTTAAAAAAATTTGTATGATTGTTGTCAATCTTCTAATTATTCTTATTGGCGTTGATCATGCTAGCTTTTTTTTTAATTTAGACTGTGGCGTAGCGAGAGGGGACAAGGGGGGGGGGCAAATGCCCCGGCGGCACTTTTTTAGGGGCGGCAAATTCCTCGTTGTTAATTAGTTCCAAAAATGAAAATTAAAAAAAACAAACAATGGAAAGTGTTATCAAAATAAAATAAAAATAATTAAAGAAATTGAGAAAATTAATAGAGGAACTGTCGTAAAACATGTAAAAGTTTGTACTGCCAAAACTTCAAACTCCAAATTAGATATACATTATTTTGATACCTATGCTACTGAACTGAATAACCAAAAGACTTAAGTAGTACGAGGAAGTGACAGTGATCTGCTGGTAACTTAATTGATTGTTCAAATTTGAAAGCCCTTCCTTTTGTGGAAGCAAAAACATTTCTGTGCCCTATCAAATTTAAACATAAGGTAATCAAATGATCCGGGCGGCACTTTGTTGGGGGCGGCAAATTCCTCATTGTTAATTAGCTTGTAAAAATGAAAAAAAATTAACCAAAGTTAAATAAAAGAAAAGCAAAGGAATGAGTTAACAGAAATAAAGACACAAATTAAAATAAGTGAACGTTCCTAATGCCAAACGTTACAACTCCATAATGAATCTAAGGACTTCTGATATTAATGTCTCTGAACTGAAAACAATGGGCTGAAGTCGCATAACACGTGACGCTGATGTGCTGGTACCTACAACTGGATCAAATTTGTCCGCCGCTGACCGTGTCAAAGCGAAAATTGCTGTGTCCGTTAATGTCCAACAACAACCTATAACATGTCAACAACATACATGGACTTAATTGATATAAATATACGGGAGTTCAAGAAAGATTCAAAGACAGAAATCTCAATGTCCAATCTCGATCAAACAGTTCATTAAACTTCATCTCTTTACATGCTGCTACAACTGAAACGAACTCTCCAACTATTTTTGGGACACTAAAATGGTGTAACGCATTCTTTTCCATGTCCACGCACCATTGAAAAATCTAATGGCTGCTACTACAGGCAAGGCATTTAACAGACCTCAGGATACAAAATATTGCAAATAACATGGAGCTATTTTGAGGATAATTTGAAATCTATAGAAAAACTTAAACACATGGATAGACATAGGTTCTTTGCTAGTCCCATTGTAATATGTAACTTTTTTAATTTTTTAATTTTTACATTTGGAATTTTGTATTAACTGGAAACATGTACTTTATGACAATTTAGCCCAAAACTATAGCGCTAAAATGCTTTGCAGAGGCTACTTACAGGGAATCTAATGGAATTCTTAAACGATGCTTTGACTTTTTCTAAAATTGTATGTATTATACAATATCATTTTAATTAAACCTTCCAGTCAACGATCGAGGGAGCCATTTATTGGCGATCAAAGCAAATATGTAGCTATCTTATGAACAAAAACAGCTGAAAAATTAAGTTGTATTAATGGAGAAATTCGTGTGAGGTTTGGCAATTCGGAAAAAATGTATGATTTTCGCACACCAGCAAATGTACTGGACTTTGAATACCAGCTGTGGGAGAAGCTTCTTTAAAATTAAGTTGACTAAAATTGATCAATAATGAATAAACGAAGATTGAATAATCTATAGCTTTTTTTGGCTATTAAGCATCCCATTGCAGACAATATTTATAAATCATAGATTGTGCCACTAGGAAAATGAGAAGACTTCAATTTTAATCAAGAAATGAAAGCTTTTCTATTTATTCTAATAAAAAAATTTATAGTTCCCTTATTTTTGATTTCTAATAAAAATACTCTGCCGGGGGAGGGCGACGTCAAAGATGGGTTCTGCCCCGGGCGGCACATACCCACGCTACGCCGTTGAATTTAGATCTAAGTTATTGTTGTCAGGATTCGTTAAGAGTAGTTAAGACACTGTAGAGTTGTTGGGGCTCGTGTCATAGGAATTAAACATAACTGAATGGATTGAAGCAACCCACACAGCACTCAGTGTCAAGACGTGTCTTTACTCTAGTGATGTTTGCTCTTGACAAAAATGCTATGATAGTTTTAAACAACACTGAATCTAAACAAACAAAGTTATGATATAAATAAACAACACTGCCATGTAATCTCTAAACAAACTTATGATATAAATATACAACAACACTACAATGACATCTCTCAACATTTATATAATATAAACACCACTGCCATGTAATCTCTAAACAAAAGTTATGACAGCTCGTAATTTCTTGGCGTGTTTAGGTTGACACAAAATTATTCATCACTATGTCCGTCCACATTGTTCGTACCAGGACACGAAATACATCAAAACATAAGGGACGTAACCAAATTTATGAATGAGATCGTAACACTCTCCTAAAAGGAGGATCTTTACTTTTCTTTATATATTGTCAGCTACTCAGCCTGTTCGTTTCAGGTTATGAAGCTTTTACAAATCGATGCACGGTTTAAAATGAAATGCTGTAATGGTTTACAGGAAAAAAATGCTTATTGCTATGTGAATAACTTTTGGAGGTTAATCTAAATAAAAAGATTTTCAACAAATATTCTTGTCTTGTCTGTGATTGAGCTTGCAGGTAGACATTCCACATATAACTCGGTGTTACATGTTAGGGAGTTGGGAACGTGTTATTGTTTATAACTTTTAGATGTCTCAACCATCAATGTTTGATAAAGAATTCTTCCTTTGTTTAAAACATCAAGTTTATAACAAAAGTTTAGTGGGTTTGTTTACTCTAAAGAAATATTTACTTTAAAAAATGAAACAACTCTAGCCAAATATTAGGTCCATTTGTTAATTACCTGCTGTGTGAAGAAACTTTGACCACTCATCATGCTTGTCACAACTTTGACCACTCATTATGCTGGTCACAACTTTGACCACTCATTATGCTGGTCACAACTTTGACCACTCATTATGCTGGTCACTACTTTAACCACTCATTATGCTGGTCACTACTTTAACCACTCATTATGCTGGTCACTACTTTGACCACTCATCATGCTGGTCACTACTTTGACCACTCATCATGCTGGTCACTACTTTAACCACTCATCATGCTGGTCACTACTTTGACACTCATTATGCTGGTCACTACTTTACCACTCATCATGCTGGTCACTACTTTAACCACTCATCATGCTGGTCACTACTTTAACCACTCATCATGCTGGTCACTACTTTAACCACTCATCATGCTGGTCACTACTTTGACCACTCATTATGCTGGTCACTACTTTACCACTCATCATGCTGGTCACTACTTTAACCACTCATCATGCTGGTCAATACTTTGACCACTCATTATGCTGGTCACTACTTTAACCACTCATCATGCTGGTCACTTCTTTGACAACTCATTATGCTGGTCACAACAGCTGACATACGTGTCCTTATGGTGACACCCTTCTATGCCAAACAGAAAACTTAAAGGCATAGGTTACTTCATGTACTTACCACGCAAAACAAATGAGCGTATAAGTTTGCATGGCAAATCAGGGAACATTTCCATAACAGGAGAACTCAGCCCCACCTTAAAACAAGACAACAAGCTTTTAAAAGGGGAATATTTTCATGAATAATCAACTATAGGTCTCACTTGGGTTAGTAGTCCGTTTTTAAAGCTAACTACGCTTTTATACTTTAGAACATATTTTATAACATCCACTTCTTTTTATTATTGTAAGAACATTTTTCAGTGAACAACAAAAAATTTTTTTTTAAATCCAAAATATGTACGTCAATTTTTAAATTGACGGAATTAAATTGCGACCTACATTAGAGCTCCTGTTTTGGAAATCACTGACCTGTTAGTGAGTTATTCTGTCTGTCACTGACCTGTTAGTGAGTGTTCTGTCTGTCACTGACCTGTTACTGAGTTGTTCTGTCTGACACTGACCTGTTGGTGAGTTGTTCTGTCTGACACTGACCTGTTAGTGAGTTGTTCTGTCCATGTGTCACTGACCTGTTAGTGAGTTGTTCTGTCTGTCACTGACCTGTTAGTGAGTTGTTCTGTCTGTCACTGACCTGTTAGTGAGTTGTTCTGTCTGTCACTGACCTGTTAGTGAGTCGTTCTGTCCATGTGTCACTGACCTGTTAGTGAGTTGTTCTGTCTGTCACTGACCTGTTAGTGAGTTGTTCTGTCTGTCACTCACCTGTTAGTGAGTTGTTCTGTCTGTACGCCCAAGGTACTCCCTCTGTTTTGGTGTCCACATCCAGACGATACAATGGAAATCTCGTCTTCATGTCTATTGGAGGCGTCCCACAGAATTCGTGATATTTGAACCCGTCTACTCCAGGAGTGAGAACCGCTGTACTAACTAACACAAATACAAGGGCCAGCCATTGACGGCAGTTTTTGTTGAACATTCTCCCAATGAGGCTCATCTTTTGGTTCGTGCTGAGATTTGATAACGTTGTCTTGATGTAAATTTGTTACTTGCTTGGAGAGAGACTGCACGTCAAACAGGTGTTGTTTCTACCTGTTTTTTCTGTTTAACTGAAGTTATTTCTGAAACATATTAAATAACTTGTGTTATTTATATGAGAAATTTTTAAGCACAAAACATACAGAAAAATTACGTTGGTTTTTAAAAAAAAATAAATAACTGTACGAAGGATAATTACATTGATTTTTTTCCTAAATCTTATCTTATCTTATCTGTTTACAGACGCTACTTCTATACAGAAGATTATTGCGTCCTACGCTTATCTATGGTTTGTGTTTAGTCCTGCATTTTTATTAGAGATTTAAATGTTGATAAAGTGTTGGTTTTCCTGGATTCTTCAGGCAACCCATTCCACGCCCGAATTCCGGACGGGAAGAAGGAAAACTTGTATGTGTTTGTTCTTGCATACGGAATAAGAAAGGTGTTTTTATCCTTATGTCTATCTGAGGGTTGTATTAAGTTATCTTTGTGTTGTATTTCTAAATTAGAATTAATTGCTTTATGTATGATTACTACTTTGCTCTTGGTTCTTCTATCCTCCAGTGTTTCAAGGTTTAATGATTCAACTAATGGTGTTATTCCTGTCAGTTTCGAATACTCTCCAGTAATGAACCTGGCAGCTCTTTTTTGAATTTGTTCTAGTTTATCAATGTTTTCTTTGGTGGATGGGTCCCATACAGAAGATGCATATTCTAGTACAGGTCTCACCAAAGTGAGGTAGCATTTTAGTTTTATATCTCTATTACATTTGTTAAAGTTCCTTTTTATAAAGCCTAAGGTTTTGTTTGATTTTTTAATAACTTCATTGACATGGGGATTCCATGGTAGTTTCTCATTTATTAAGACTCCTAAGTATTTTGCATCTTTAGTTTGGGTCAGTTCTTTTCCATGAATGTAATATTTTGAATTTATTTGTTTCTTTTTCTTTGTTACTCTTAACAGTTGACACTTTTCTGGATGGAAAGACATACTCCAGTTAGTTTCCCATTTTATCAATTCATCTAAGTCTTTTTGTAAAATTTTGCTATCTTGTTCTGATTTAATTGTTCTATAGATTATACAATCATCAGCAAATAACCTAACTTTTGTACCTGTTGAGATGTTGTTGGGTAAATCATTTATATACATTAAAAAGAGTAAGGGACCTAGCACAGTTCCTTGTGGAACTCCTGAGTTAACCTTTATTGGTGCAGATTTAGATCCATTAATTATTACAGTTTGCTCCCTGCCCAAAAGGAAGTCTTGGATCCAGTGATGTAAGGAACCTGAGATTCCAAAGTAGTTAAGTTTTTTAAGTAAACTTAGGTGGTGAACTTTGTCAAATGCTTTTGAGAAGTCTAGTAATATTGTGTCTATTTGATTATTTTTGTCTAAGCCTTTTGATAGTTCATCTATTAAACCTATTAATTGTGTTTCACATGATCTGTTTTTTCTAAAGCCGTGTTGATGTGGGCATAGGGCATTATATTTGTCAAGGTGGTTAACTATTCTACTATATATTATGTGTTCTAGTAATTTACAGGTGATACTAGTAAGTGATACAGGCCTGTAATTACCAGGGTCTGATTTATCCCCTTTCTTAAAGAGTGGAGTTACGTTAGCTAATTTCCAATCCTTCCAATCAAATATCAATATGTTATAAGGCAATATGTCATAGAGCATTTCAGGAAGAAAAAAAACAATAGCGTGGAAGAAATGATAAAATAAGGCAATATGAAAGTAAATTAGCTCAACCACTCCATAGAAAAATATGTAGTAAAATAGGTCACAAGGCAAGTGCGAAACTGCTGTAAGACAATAATCAACATAAATAATTCCCGTAATGGATGTAATGCTTCTTGGATGTAATGCTGATTCGTTCAATAGTGCGCACTAAAAATTACTGCACCAAATATAACTCTGTTCGAACATTCCGCATAAAATTGTTCATATGATAATAAATGAATAAAAAACAAATAAATAAAATAAATGAAAGTTCTGTATTACGTTATTTTTTAATCTGATGTGTATTTGTTTTGAAAACTTCCGTCATTTTTGACGGGTGATACGCTAGTACATATAATAATTTAAATATACATTCTTTTCATAATAACCACATAAATAACAGTACAATACACATAAGCTACGTTAATCATTCAAGAGAAATGGTGTGTCTTTAATTTTGAATTAACACAGTAGGATGAAACGAAAGCAGGAAAATAGGAAAAAATAAAATTAGACATTGCATCATAAATGAGAGACGAAATATACGTCATCTTAGATTTTATCATAGATTAGAGACGAAATATACGTCATCTTACATTACATCATAGATTACAGAAAAATATGCGTCTTTTTACATTACATCTTTGAGTATACAAAGACATGTTTATCTTACATAATCTTTTGAAATAGATGGACGTCTTAATCATCTCATATTACAACATCTTAAGTGAATCTATAAAACAGTAATATGACAGGAGAAATGAAAATAAAAAAGTTAGGACAAAATAAGCTATCTTGTTCATGGATTTTGTTTCGTTTCAGTGACGATGGGTGATTTGAAATTTTAGAACAAAATAAATAATTAAGGTACTGCTTTACCAAGAAGTCAATTAATGATATAATTTACTTTCTCTCAGTGTTGATTTTTTTGTTCATGAAAAGTCAGTTGTTTTAATGAAATTTTGGTGAGTCGCATCTCTGACATGACGTTAAAATACCTCGAGGTTGAAAGGTCATCTATTTCGGTCTTACTTGTATCACGATTTCCTCAAATATAGCACATTACAGGAGAGTAATTATTCGGCCTTGTTGCATACAGGTGAAGCTGTGTAGTAGTTTGATGTTGTTGTTCATGTTTCACAAATAATTGGGCACACATTTTATGTTTGAAGCGTCTAAGTCAAGTCATTATACTGTGTGTCAACAAGCACACGCATAAAGTCATGATAGTTTATGTTGCAATTCAACTAAGTCAAGTGATGACATTATTAGTTACAGCATCTCAGTGAAGCCATGATATTTTATTTTAAACAGCATTTAAGTCAAGTCACAATAGTCTATGTTAAATATCATTTAAGTCAAGTCACAATAGTCTATGTTAAATATCATTTAAGTCAAGTCACAATAGTCTATGTTAAATATCATTTAAGTCAAGTCACAATAGTCTATGTTAAATATCATTTAAGTCAAGTCACAATAGTCTATGTTAAATATCATTTAAGTCAAGTCACAATAGTCTATGTTAAATATCATTTAAGTCAAGTCACAATAGTCTATGTATCATCTAAGTCAAGTCAAGGTAATCCATGTTACACAGCATCCAAGTCAAGTTTTGATAATCTATGTCACACATCAGCTAATTTGGTCATTGCAATACATTTTACGCATCGTCTTCCAGTTTTAAATGCAGAAAATTACGTCAATAATTGATATCCCATGGCTCCAAACTGTTGTGGTATTAGGACGTCAATAATTGATATCCCATGGCTCCAAACTGTTGTGGTATTAGGACGTCAATAATTGATATCCCATGGCTCCAAACTGTTGTGGTATTAGGACGTCAATAATTGATATCCCATGGCTCCAAACTGTTGTGGTATTAGGACGTCAATAATTGATATCCCATGGCTCCAAACTGTTGTGGTATTAGGACGTCAATAATTGATATCCCATGGCTCCAAACTGTTGTGGTATTAGGACGTCAATAATTGATATCCCATGGCTCCAAACTGTTGTGGTATTAGGACGTCAATAATTGATATCCCATGGCTCCAAACTGTTGTGGTATTAGGACGTCAATAATTGATATCCCATGGCTCCAAACTGTTGTGGTATTAGGACGTCAATAATTGATATCCCGTGGCTCCAAACTGTTGTGGTATTAGGACGTCAATAATTGATATCGCGTGGCTCCAAACTGTTGTGGTATTAGGACGTCAATAATTGATATCCCATGGCTCCAAACTGTTGTGGTATTAGGACGTCAATAATTGATATCCCATGGCTCCAAACTGTTGTGGTATTAGGACGTCAATAATTGATATCCCATGGCTCCAAACTGTTGTGGTATTAGGACGTCAATAATTGATATCCCATGGCTCCAAACTGTTGTGGTATTAGGACGTCAATAATTGATATCCCATGGCTCCAAACTGTTGTGGTATTAGGACGTCAATAATTGATATCCCGTGGCTCCAAACTGTTGTGGTATTAGGACGTCAATAATTGATATCCCGTGGCTCCAAACTGTTGTGGTATTAGGACGTCAATAATTGATATCCCATGGCTCCAAACTGTTGTGGTATTAGGACGTCAATAATTGATATCCCATGGCTCCAAACTGTTGTGGCATTAGGACGTCAATAATTGATATCCCATGGCTCCAAACTGTTGTGGTATTAGGACGTCAATAATTGATATCCCATGGCTCCAAACTGTTGTGGTATTAGGACGTCAATAATTGATATCCCATGGCTCCAAACTGTTGTGGTATTAGGACGTCAATAATTGATATCCCGTGGCTCCAAACTGTTGTGGTATTAGGACGTCAATAATTGATATCCCGTGGCTCCAAACTGTTGTGGTATTAGGACGTCAATAATTGATATCCCATGGCTCCAAACTGTTGTGGTATTAGGACGTCAATAATTGATATCCCATGGCTCCAAACTGTTGTGGCATTAGGACGTCAATAATTGATATCCCATGGCTCCAAACTGTTGTGGTATTAGGACGTCAATAATTGATATCCCATGGCTCCAAACTGTTGTGGTATTAGGACGTCAATAATTGATATCCCATGGCTCCAAACTGTTGTGGCATTAGGACGTCAATAATTGATATCCCATGGCTCCAAACTGTTGTGGCATTAGGACGTCAATAATTGATATCCCATGGCTCCAAACTGTTGTGGCATTAGGACGTCAATAATTGATATCCCATGGCTCCAAACTGTTGTGGTATTAGGACGTCAATAATTGATACCCCATGGCTCCAAACTGTTGTGGTATTAGGACGTCAATAATTGATATCCCATGGCTCCAAACTGTTGTGGTATTAGGACGTCAATAATTGATATCCCATGGCTCCAAACTGTTGTGGTATTAGGACGTCAATAATTGATATCCCATGGCTCCAAACTGTTGTGGTATTAGGACGTCAATAATTGATATCCCATGGCTCCAAACTGTTGTGGTATTAGGACGTCAATAATTGATATCCCATGGCTCCAAACTGTTGTGGTATTAGGACGTCAATAATTGATATCCCATGGCTCCAAACTGTTGTGGTATTAGGACGTCAATAATTGATATCCCATGGCTCCAAACTGTTGTGGTATTAGGACGTCAATAATTGATATCCCGTGGCTCCAAACTGTTGTGGTATTAGGACGTCAATAATTGATATCCCGTGGCTCCAAACTGTTGTGGTATTAGGACGTCAATAATTGATATCCCATGGCTCCAAACTGTTGTGGTATTAGGACGTCAATAATTGATATCCCATGGCTCCAAACTGTTGTGGTATTAGGACGTCAATAATTGATATCCCATGGCTCCAAACTGTTGTGGTATTAGGACGTCAATAATTGATATCCCATGGCTCCAAACTGTTGTGGTATTAGGACGTCAATAATTGATATCCCATGGCTCCAAACTGTTGTGGTATTAGGACGTCAATAATTGATATCCCGTGGCTCCAAACTGTTGTGGTATTAGGACGTCAATAATTGATATCCCGTGGCTCCAAACTGTTGTGGTATTAGGACGTCAATAATTGATATCCCATGGCTCCAAACTGTTGTGGTATTAGGACGTCAATAATTGATATCCCATGGCTCCAAACTGTTGTGGCATTAGGACGTCAATAATTGATATCCCATGGCTCCAAACTGTTGTGGTATTAGGACGTCAATAATTGATATCCCATGGCTCCAAACTGTTGTGGTATTAGGACGTCAATAATTGATATCCCATGGCTCCAAACTGTTGTGGCATTAGGACGTCAATAATTGATATCCCATGGCTCCAAACTGTTGTGGCATTAGGACGTCAATAATTGATATCCCATGGCTCCAAACTGTTGTGGCATTAGGACGTCAATAATTGATATCCCATGGCTCCAAACTGTTGTGGTATTAGGACGTCAATAATTGATACCCCATGGCTCCAAACTGTTGTGGTATTAGGACGTCAATAATTGATATCCCATGGCTCCAAACTGTTGTGGTATTAGGACGTCAATAATTGATATCCCATGGCTCCAAACTGTTGTGGTATTAGGACGTCAATAATTGATATCCCATGGCTCCAAACTGTTGTGGTATTAGGACGTCAATAATTGATATCCCATGGCTCCAAACTGTTGTGGTATTAGGACGTCAATAATTGATATCCCATGGCTCCAAACTGTTGTGGTATTAGGACGTCAATAATTGATATCCCATGGCTCCAAACTGGAAATGGTGTCAATAAATACTGTAGGTCAAGACGTAGAAAAAAACTTTTATCTACTTGGTTCTAAGCTGTCTAAAACAGAATCCGAATGAAGAAGTAGATGAAAATGTCAAAAGTTTTTACTCCGCAGAGATCTTTCGAGAATTTCACGCTGGCAAATAAAAAATGGTTGACGGTGCATTTGTGTTTAATAAGTTTAGAACCTTGTATGAACACAAGTTTTAAAATGGTTGACGGTGCCTTTGTGTTTAATAAGTTTAGAACCTTGTATGAACACAAGTTTTAAAATGGTTGACGGTGCCTTTGTGTTTAATAAGTTTAGAACCTTGTATGAACACAAGTTTAAAAATGGTTGACGGTGCCTTTGTGTTTAATAAGTTTAGAACCTTGTATGAACACAAGTTTTTAAAAAATCAAATCTTTATTTTACTGATATTTTTTCAAGGGTCAACATATTAATTCTTTCGGAAGGTGTCGTAAAACAATAACAGAGAGAAACTGCGCAATTTATTTAAAAAAATTTCTCCTGTTATTTTGAAGTAATATTATGTGACGGTAACTCTCAAATATATTCATTGTTATATGCGCGCCGTCGCGTGCAGCGCTATCCAAAAAGCATCAATCCTAGTTACAAAGTTAAAGTAACTTTAAAATGGTCGAATACTCATATTGATAATAAAAACATTAAAGCACAAATTGAATATATATGCTCCTGTGTAGCAGAGCAAAAATATCTGAGAATAAATTTAAAATACCATTTGAAAAAATTAATGATAAATTATTATAACTAATAAAACAATTTATAGTATAATTTAAATTTCCGAAAATTTAATCGTTGATCTTTCTTTTTAAATCCTTTATATTAACTCGTGGTGTCTGCGGCGGACCTTGCTTGCTTGCTTGCTTGTCGCCAAAACTTTTGATCGATTTTTAACCCACTTGCTCGCAAGATAGCGAGCTGAAATTTTGCAGGCAGTTTCGTACCGATGATAAAAACAATGTATCAAAATTTCAGATCGATCGCATGTACCGTAATTAAATTATTGATTTTTTAGATTATTTTATTTATTCCTATGTATCATGCTATTTTTTGAGATAGAGCGTCGCGGTGCGTATTATATTGAACAACCTTTCTGTCGCGCAATAAGGTGCGTATTTTACTGACAACACTTTTTATAAACCTATTCCTGATCGGTGCGCATTATATTAAACACGTTTTACGACACAACTGCAATTTTGTATTTTTGGATGGTCTTGCGCTGCGTGTTATAATGAACATTCTTTTAGTTACGTCTCATACGTAAAGGATTTAAAGTCAAAAACTTGGTTTTTTACGGGTTGTTTTTATTAAATCCTTATATTAACTCGTGGTGTCTGCGGCCGCCCTTGATTGCTTGCTTATCGCCAAAACTTTGGATCGATTTTTAAACCACTTCCTCGTAAGCTAGCGAGCTGAAATTTAGCAGGCAGTTTTGTACCGATAATAAAAACAATGTATCAAAATTTCAGATTGATCGCATGTACCGTAAGTAAATTATAGATTTTTTAGATTATTTTATTTATTCCTATGTATCATGCTATTTTTTGAGATAGAGCGTCGCGGTGCGTATTATATTGAACAACCTTCCTGTCGCGCAATAAGGTGCGTATTTTATTGACAACTCTCTTTATAAACATATTCCTGATCGGTGCGCATTATATTAAACATGTTTTACGACACAACTGCAATTTTGTATTTTTGGATGGTCTTGCGCTGCGCATTATAATGAAAATTCTTTTAGTTACTCCTCGTACATAAAGGATTTATAGTCAAAAACTTGTTTTTTTTACGTTTTTTAAAATTAAATCCTTTATATTAACTCGTGGTGTCTGCTTGCGCCCTTGCTTGCTTGTCTCCAAAACTTTGGATCGATTTTTATCCCACTTCCTCGTAAGCTAGCGAGCTGAAATTTAGCAGGTAGTTTTGTGCCAATGATAAAAACGATGTATCAAAATTTCAAATCGATCACATGTACTGTTATTAAATTATTGAATTTGTAGATTATTTTATTTATCCTCTATGTATCATGTTATTTTTTGAGATAGAGCGTCGCGGTGCGTATTATATTGAACAACCTTTCTGTCGCGCAATAAGGTGCGTATTTTAATGACAACACTTTTTATAAACATATTCCTGATCGGTGCGCATTATATTAAACATGTTTACGACACAGCTACAATTTTGTATTTTTGGATAGTCTTGCGCTGCGTATTATAATGAACATTCTTTTAGTTATGTCTCGTACATACAGGATTTATAGTCAAAAACTTGGGTTTTTACGTTTTTTATTATTCAATCCTTTATATTAACTCATGGTGTCTGGTTGCTTGTTTGTTTGTCGAAAGAACTTTAGGACTATTTTTAACCCACTTCCTCGTAAGCTAGTGAGCTGAAATTTTGCAAGCAGTTTTGTACCGATGATAAAAACGACGTATCAAAATTTCAGATCGATCGCATATACTGTAATTAAATTTTTGAATTTTTAGCTTATTTTTTATTTAGCTACATGTATCATGTTAAATTTTTGAGATAATAATAATAATAATAAATTGATTATTTATATAGCGTTGTATCCCAGTAAGGAACTGGGCTCACAGCGCTTTACATGAAAGAAATAACATACTTATAAGTATTAAATTAACATTCATATCACAACAAACACACACAATTACAATACATTATACATAAGCTACGTTAATCATTTACAATAGATAGAGTGTCGCAGTGCGTATTATATTGAACGACCTTTTTATTAATACTTCCTGTTGCACGATTTGGTGCGTATTACATTGACAATACTTTTTATAAACATATTCCCGATTGGTGCGCATTATATAAAACATGTTTTACGAGACATAACTAAAATGTTGTATTTTTGGATGGTCTTGCGCTGAGTATTATAATGAACATTCTTTTATTTATGTCTCGTATATAAAATAATTTTTAGTCAAAAACTTGTTTTTTTTAAAAATTTTTTAATTAAGCGTACTTTTTTCTCACTTTATAACTCGTTTTTTTTTAAATTTCTTTTTTAGCGTATATTATTTACTGTTGTTTTAAGACCCATTGAAAAGTTCGATTCTTCCCCTCCGATTAAACAGACGATTGCCACGATACTTCAATTTTTAAAATTACCTTAAAAATATGTTTGTGATTGTGTGTGTGTGTGTGAAGCGAGTAGGGGCTTAGGATAAAAAAGGCAAAAATTAAAAGTAAGTTAACACTGTGGATCGCTGGATCACGGAACTAGCATTCCAATAACATCTGATGAAATGTAGATCTGGACAAATGACCTAGTAAAATTAGATCTGTCTGGTATACACGATTGGCTAATGAGTGTCTGATGCATTGTTTATTGTCTGAAGTGGTGTTAGGTGTCGGATGGTGTGTTTAGTGTCTGAGGGAGCGTTTAGTGTCTGAGGGAGCGTTTAGTGTCTGAGGGAGCGTTTAGTGTCTGAGGGAGCGTTTAGTGTCTGAGGGAGCGTTTAGTGTCTGAGGGAGCGTTTAGTGTCTGAGGGAGCGTTTAGTGTCTGAGGGAGCGTTTAGTGTCTGAGGGAGCGTTTAGTGTCTGAGGGAGCGTTTAGTGTCTGAGGGAGCGTTTAGTGTCTAATGGTGTGTTTAGTGTCTGAGGGAGCGTTTAGTGTCTGAGGGAGCGTTTAGTGTTTGAGGGAGCGTTTAGTGTCTGAGGGAGCGTTTAGTGTCTGATAGTGTGTTTAGTGTCTGAGGGAGCGTTTAGTGTCTAATGGTGTGTTTAGTGTCTGAGGGAGCGTTTAGTGTCTGAGGGAGCGTTTAGTGTCTGAGGGAGCGTTTAGTGTCTGAGGGAGCGTTTAGTGTCTGAGGGAGCGTTTAGTGTCTGATAGTGTGTTTAGTGTCTGAGGGAGCGTTCAGTGTCTGAGGGAGCGTTTAGTGTCTGAGGGAGCGTTTAGTGTCTGATGGTGTGTTTAGTGTCTGAGGAAGCGTTTAGTGTCTGATGGTGTGTTTAGTGTCCGAGGGAGCGTTTAGTGTCTAATGGTGTGTTTAGTGTCTGAGGGTGTGTTTAGTGTCTGAGGGAGCGTTTAGTGTCTAATGGTGTGTTTAGTGTCTGAGGGAGCGTTTAGTGTCTGAGGGAGCGTTTAGTGTCTGAGGGAGCGTTTAGTGTCTGATAGTGTGTTTAGTGTCTGAGGGAGCGTTTAGTGTCTGAGGGAGCGTTTAGTGTCTGAGGGAGCGTTTAGTGTCTGAGGGAGCGTTTAGTGTCTGAGGGAGCGTTTAGTGTCTGAGGGAGCGTTTAGTGTCTGAGGGAGCGTTTAGTGTCTGAGGGAGCGTTTAGTGTCTGAGGGAGGCTTTTGTGTCTGATGGTGTGTTTAGTTTCTGAGGGAGCGTTTAGTGTCTGAGGGAGCGTTTAGTGTCTGAGGGAGCGTTTAGTGTCTGATGGTGTGTTTAGTGTCTGAGGGAGCGTTTAGTGTCTGATGGTGTGTTTAGTGTCTGAGAGAGCGTTTAGTGTCTGAGGGAGCGTTTAGTGTCTGAGGGAGCGTTTAGTGTCTGAGGGAGCGTTTAGTGTCTGATAGTGTGTTTAGTGTCTGAGGGAGCGTTCAGTGTCTGAGGGAGCGTTTAGTGTCTGAGGGAGCGTTTAGTGTCTAATGGTGTGTTCAGTGTCTGAGGGAGCGTTTAGTGTCTGATGGTGTGTTTAGTGTCTGAGGGAGCGTTTAGTGTCTGATGGTGTGTTTAGTGTCTGAGGGAGCGTTTAGTGTCTGATGGTGTGTTTAGTGTATGATGGTGCGTTTAGTGTCTGAGGGAGCGTTTAGTGTCTGAGGGAGCGTTTAGTGTCTGATGGTGTGTTTAGTGTCTTAGGGAGCGTTTAGTGTCTGATGGTGTGTTTAGTGTCTGAGGGAGCGTTTAGTGTCTGATGGTATGTTTAGTGTCTGAGGGAGCTTTTAGTGTCTGATGGTGTGTTTAGTGTCTGATGGTGTGTTTAGTGTCTGATGGTGTGTTTAGTGTCTGAGGGAGCGTTTAGTGTCTGATGGTGTGTTTAGTGTCTGAGGGAGCTTTTAGTATCTGATGGTGTGTTTAGTGTCTGAGGGAGCGTTTATTTTCTGATGAGGTTTTCAGCGTATGATGGGGTGATTAGAGTATGATGTTTGAATGATCGTGCAAATATCTTGGTGTGTGATGTATGTATGATACAGTACCGAGACTCGAACCCTTGTCCCTCGGTTCGGCAGTCCACCGCGCTACCACTTAGACCACCGCGCCCTAACAATGTTTGTATGAAAGTGCAACTATTATGGTGTGTAGTGTCCGAATAATAGTGCAACTATTTTGGTATGTAATGTTTGTATGATTGTGCAGCTTTCTTGGTGTGTAATGTTTGTATGATAGTGCAACTATTTTGGAGTTTAATGTGAACTATTGCCTGAGTTGATGATGAAGTCTTGTTGCATTTTTTTGTCTTAGTAACAATTTTTCATGGAGATAATTTCTGGTCGTTTATTTTCGTCAAGCTGACAAGATTTTTTTTTAAATGCCCTATTTCCTTGAGAGCGGTCAGCTATAATCATGTCGAGAGATGGGAAAGGAACAAGGTAGATTAGAATGGAACTTACGCATCGAGTTCCCTTATTAAATTAAGAACAAATTATGCGTATCATAAAATAATTCTGTGCTGACAGGCCCGTGTGTAGATTGTCGTAAGATGACATTCATTTCCTTTTAGTCACGTGGCAATTACACACGCTTAGATTGGCTACCAGATAAACACATTTCTTTTCATCTTGTCTTTTAAGGGGTCTTTAATCTTTATTCAGTTTCAAATCAATAAGGGCTTGTCATTTCTAAGACGAAAAACGTTATAACTCAATGTGCAATGTTCAATTTTTAGACTACCTATTAGCGGAACAATGTTTTTAAGCATAAATAGGGAAGAATCAATAAGTTATGAAACTTTTTTATCATAGCAAAAATATGATTTTTTTTCTTCATAAAGTCCAATATGATTTCTTAAAACAACGAAGAATTAACAAATAGCTGATACGATACTGCCTTCTCAATATACCTACATTTACATTTTGACCCATATCGTTTATTAAATTTAGTCCACCTAAAAACACCGGATATTTCCTATAAGAGATTTAATGACAAGCCCTATAGAGGCAACTTGATATACGCGCAACAGTCGTTAGAACTACTACTTGGACTTATCAGGGGAGGAAACACTGACTAAATCTTAAGCGGCCTTCCTCACAACTGATGCAGGGCCTAAATCTTATTCCAGAAGTGAAATAATTGGTTTAGTTTTTGAAGAAATAAAGAATTTTTAAAAATTTATATTGTAGAGAACGCCGTTGCACGTCTGTATAGAACCGATCTGTCTCATTTTCTCCCTTTGTGTCTCACGTGCTCATCCACGCGCAATAACGAAACGATAAAGGTAATTCTCTCCCTTTATCTCTCTATCACATCTATGGCACAATGACAGCTACTTTCACTAAGGGGCCGTTCATAAAGTACGTCACGATATTCTTGACCATTTTTACCCCCCCCCCTTTTAAAGTACGTCACACTTTCGAACAAAAATATTTAAATTAACTAAATAATTAAAATGTAATATAAAACACCATGACGTCTCACGTGGCCAGACAACTCACTCCCCCCTCTCACAAACTGTCACACTTTATTACACCTCCCCGCTCTGGAGTGAGACGTACTTTATGGACGGCCCCTAACCCACTACTATCTCTCTGTTACTAGGTCAGTTTTCTTATAAACTCTTAAGCCCTTCACTGGTCTCCGTTCGTGTCGACTGTCGAATGTGGAGAACTGTCTCAGTGCATGAGCCCCAACTTAGACTCACCTTTTGTTTTACGCCCCGAACGAATTATCGGTCACCAATATTCTCTCTATTCGTGTGGGGGAAAAAGCAAACAAACTCGTGTGCAACGTTGTGCAGCATTCATTTTTTATGTGCAGTTATACAATCCAGCAAACACACTTATATTATTCTTATCAAACTTTTCTGCATGGTAACACTTAAATGCTGAGCGGCATTTGGTGGATAGCTGTGCGTCCGCGCATCGCGCAGCTTTAAGGGAACATTGGTGGTCAACATGCTCACACTCGCACAGTGGCGTAGCTAGAACTTCTGCCGCCCGGGGCGGTCTCCAATTTGCCACCCTTTTAGGGAACGTCCATAAAAGACGTCACTCACCTGATTTGACATCACATCCAAACGCGCAACTTTAAATAAATCGGTTGAAATTTCTTCACAGACTATCCCGCTTAATCCCCCCCTCCCACACACACATTTGATGCAACCGGTTATCAGATGAAAGCGCCATCTGGTCTGTTAGTCCTAGGTTAGGGTTAGGGTCATTTACGAGGGTACCAAACTATCTCTTCCCATTACCCTTTTATTTGCCGTTCCCATATTCTCCCCGGCGCCTGTTTATCTACCCCGTGTCTACACCAATGACTCCCAACAATCTACACCAATGACTCCCAAGAATCTACACCAATGACTCCCAACAATCTACACCAATGACTCCCAACAATCTACACCAATGACTCCCAAGAATCTACACCAATGACTCCCAACAATCTACACCAATGACTCCCAACAAACTTCACCAATGACTCCCAACAATCTACACCAATGACTCCCAACAATCTACATCAATGACTCCCAACAATCTACATCAATGACTCCCAACAATCTACATCAATGACTCCCAACATCTACATCAATGACTCCCAACAATCTACATCAATGACTCCCAACAATCTACACCAATGACTCCCAACAATCTACATCAATGACTCCCAAGAATCTACACCAATGACTCCCAACAATCTACATCAATGACTCCCAACAATCTACACCAATGACTCCCAAGAATCTACACCAATGACTCCCAAGAATCTACACCAATGACTCCCAACAATCTACACCAATGACTCCCAACAATCTACACCAATTACTCCCAACAATCTACATCAATGACTCCCAACAATCTACACCAATGACTCCCAACAATCTACATCAATGACTCCCAACAATCTACACCAATGACTCCCAACAATCTACACCAATGACTCCCAACAATCTACATCAATGACTCCCAACAATCTACACCAATGATCCCAACAATCTACATTAATGACTCCCAACAATCTACACCAATGACTCCCAAGAATCTACACCAATGATTCCCAACAATCTACACCAATGACTCCCAACAATCTACACCAATGACTCCCAACAATCTACATCAATGACTCCCAACAATCTACATCAATGACTCCCAACAATCTACACCAATGACTCCCAACAATCTACACCAATGACTCCCAACAATCTACATCAATGACTCCCAACAATCTACATCAATGACTCCCAACAATCTACACCAATGACTCCCAACAATCTACACCAATGACTCCCAACAATCTACACCAATGACTCCCAACAATCTACATCAATGACTCCCAACAATCTACACCAATGACTCCCAACAATCTACATCAATGACTCCCAACAATCTACACCAATGACTCCCAACAATCTACACCAATGACTCCCAACAATCTACACCAATGACTCCCAACAATCTACACCAATGACTCCCAACAATCTACACCAATGACTCCCAACAATCTACACCAATGACTCCCAACAATCTACATCAATGACTCCCAACAATCTACACCAATGACTCCCAACAATCTACACCAATGACTCCCAACAATCTACACCAATGACTCCCAACAATCTACACCAATGACTCCCAACAATCTACACCAATGACTCCCAACAATCTACACCAATGACTCCCAACAATCTACACCAATGACTCCCAACATCTACATCAATGACTCCCAACAATCTACACCAATGACTCCCAACAATCTACATCAATGACTCCCAACATCTACACCAATGACTCCCAACAATCTACATCAATGACTCCCAACAATCTACACCAATGACTCCCAACAATCTACACCAATGACTCCCAACAATCTACATCAATGACTCCCAACAATCTACACCAATGACTCCCAACAATCTACACCAATGACTCCCAACAATCTACACCAATGACTCCCAACAATCTACACCAATGACTCCCAACAATCTACACCAATGACTCCCAACAATCTACATCAATGACTCCCAACAATCTACACCAATGACTCCCAACAATCTACACCAATGACTCCCAACAATCTACATCAATGACTCCCAACAATCTACACCAATGACTCCCAACAATCTACACCAATGACTCCCAACAATCTACACCAATGACTCCCAACAATCTACACCAATGACTCCCAACAATCTACACCAATGACTCCCAACAATCTACACCAATGACTCCCAACAATCTACATCAATGACTCCCAACAATCTACATCAATGACTCCCAACAATCTACACCAATGACTCCCAACAATCTACACCAATGACTCCCAACAATCTACACCAATGACTCCCAACAATCTACACCAATGACTCCCAACAATCTACACCAATGACTCCCAACAATCTACACCAATGACTCCCAACAATCTACACCAATGACTCCCAACAATCTACACCAATGACTCCCAACAATCTACACCAATGACTCCCAACAATCTACACCAATGACTCCCAACAATCTACACAATGACTCCCAACAATCTACACCAATGACTCCCAACAATCTACACCAATGACTCCCAACAATCTACACCAATGACTCCCAACAATCTACACCAATGACTCCCAACAATCTACACCAATGACTCCCAACAATCTACACCAATGACTCCCAACAATCTACACCAATGACTCCCAACAATCTACACCAATGACTCCCAACAATCTACACCAATGACTCCCAACAATCTACACCAATGACTCCCAACAATCTACACCAATGACTCCCAACAATCTACACCAATGACTCCCAACAATCTACACCAATGACTCCCAACAATCTACACCAATGACTCCCAACAATCTACATCAATGACTCCCAACAATCTACACCAATGACTCCCAACAATCTACACCAATGACTCCCAACAATCTACACCAATGACTCCCAACAATCTACATCAATGACTCCCAACAATCTACACCAATGACTCCCAACAATCTACACCAATGACTCCCAACAATCTACATCAATGACTCCCAACAATCTACACCAATGACTCCCAACAATCTACATCAATGACTCCCAACAATCTACACCAATGACTCCCAACAATCTACATCAATGACTCCCAACATCTACATCAATGACTCCCAACAATCTACAACAATGACTCCCAACAATCTACACCAATGACTCCCAACAATCTACACCAATGACTCCCAACAATCTACACCAATGACTCCCAACAATCTACACCAATGACTCCCAACATCTACATCAATGACTCCCAACAATCTACACCAATGACTCCCAACAATCTACACCAATGACTCCCAACATCTACATCAATGACTCCCAACAATCTACACCAATGACTCCCAACAATCTACACCAATGACTCCCAACAATCTACACCAATGACTCCCAACATCTACATCAATGACTCCCAACATCTACATCAATGACTCCCAACAATCTACACCAATTACTCCCAACAATCTACACCAATGACTCCCAACATCTACATCAATGACTCCCAACATCTACATCAATGACTCCCAACAATCTACACCAATTACTCCCAACAATCTACACCAATGACTCCCAACAATCTACACCAATGACTCCCAACAATCTACACCAATGACTCCCAACAATCTACATCAATGACTCCCAACAATCTACACCAATGACCCCCAACAATCTACACCAATGACTCCCAACAATCTACACCAATGACTCCCAACAATCTACACCAATGACTCCCAACAATCTACACCAATGACTCCCAACAATCTACATCAATGACTCCCAACAATCTACACCAATGACTCCCAACAATCTACACCAATGACTCCCAACAATCTACACCAATGACTCCCAACAATCTACATCAATGACTCCCAACAATCTACACCGATGACTCCCAACAATCTACACCAATGACTCCCAACAATCTACATCAATGACTCCCAACAATCTACATCAATGACTCCCAACAATCTACACCAATGACTCCCAACAATCTACACCAATGTTTTCCAACAATCTACACCAATGACTCCCAAGAATCTACACCAATGACTCCCAAGAATCTACACCAATGACTCCCAACAATCTACACCAATGACTCCCAACAATCTACACCAATGACTCCCAACAATCTACACCAATGACTCCCAACATCTACATCAATGACTCCCAACAATCTACACCAATGACTCCCAACAATCTACATCAATGACTCCCAACATCTACATCAATGACTCCCAACAATCTACATCAATGACTCCCAACATCTACATCAATGACTCCCAACAATCTACAACAATGACTCCCAACAATCTACACCAATGACTCCCAACAATCTACACCAATGACTCCCAACAATCTACACCAATGACTCCCAACAATCTACACCAATGACTCCCAACATCTACATCAATGACTCCCAACAATCTACACCAATGACTCCCAACAATCTACACCAATGACTCCCAACATCTACATCAATGACTCCCAACAATCTACACCAATGACTCCCAACAATCTACACCAATGACTCCCAACAATCTACACCAATGACTCCCAACATCTACATCAATGACTCCCAACAATCTACACCAATTACTCCCAACAATCTACACCAATGACTCCCAACAATCTACACCAATGACTCCCAACAATCTACACCAATGACTCCCAACAATCTACACCAATGACTCCCAACAATCTACACCAATGACTCCCAACAATCTACACCAATGACTCCCAACAATCTACACCAATGACTCCCAACAATCTACACCAATGACTCCCAACAATCTACATCAATGACTCCCAACAATCTACACCGATGACTCCCAACAATCTACACCAATGACTCCCAACAATCTACACCAATGACTCCCAACAATCTACACCAATGACTCCCAACAATCTACACCAATGACTCCCAAAAATCTACATCAATGACTCCCAACAATCTACATCAATGACTCCCAACAATCTACACCAATGACTCCCAACAATCTACACCAATGACTCCCAACAATCTACACCAATGACTCCCAACAATCTACACCAATGACTCCCAACAATCTACACCAATGACTCCCAAGAATCTACACCAATGACTCCCAACAATCTACAACAATGACTCCCAACAATCTACATCAATGACTCCCAACAATCTACATCAATGACTCCCAACAATCTACACCAATGACTCCCAACTATCTACACCAATGACTCCTAACAATCTACACCAATGACTCCCAACAATCTACACCAATGACTCCCAACAATCTACACCAATGACTCCCAACAATCTACACCAATGACTCCCAACAATCTACACCAGTGACTCCCAACAATCTACATCAATGACTCCCAACAATCTACACCAATGACTCCCAACAATCTACACCAATGACTCCCAACAATCTACACCAATGACTCCCAACAATCTACACCAATGACTCCCAACAATCTACACCAATGACTCCCAACAATCTACACCAATGACTCCCAACAATCTACATTAATGACTTCCAACAATCTACACCAATGACTCCCAACAATCTACACCAATGACTCCCAACAATCTACACCAATGACCACCTATCACGTGATTATGTTGATCTATTCCACAGGCTGTTGCCCGTATCAACAATTCAATATGGGATGAACGCAGCTGTGTCAATGTTGTATCAAATAACTGCATAGTGAGATAATTTATGCTTTCCGAAATCCAGTCCGTGACATTCCCTTTCTCTAGTTGGTTTTTTCCCTTGTCGGGGATATTTCAGCTAGCTCTTCGTTATTGTTAGGGCCATGATTAACTCCCCTTATGTCGACCGTGACGGTATGTTGCGGCCGGACCTATGCCGATAACCCTTCAAAACGCCAGAAGATTTAAAGTCACTAAAGCTTTTTTTTTAATCCATTAATTTATATCAAACATAAAGATGAATTTGTGTTTTTTTAAATTTTCTTTGTATCAAAGATTCAAATTAGGCATTATCATGACATTAGGCAAAAGATTATTCTGTTTGGTGTAATTGTTATGTTTACAAAGAACTAGCAAGAAAGCCCGTCCAAGCACGGGAATAAGTGTAGGGTGACCTGTTAAGTTCATGGTAGGACATTAAAACATCCACATCAACTGACTCCAAAACTAAAATGAAACAGCACTAGTCGTCGTTTCAACCAGAGGCTTTGTGCAGAAACCCTACCTCCCCCCCACACCGTGGTCTGTCTAGAGACCCTACCTCCGCACCAATGCTGTTAGTCGAGAGACCATACCTCCCCTTTTATTATTATTGGGTTAATAATTACGAGATAGTATTTTAACAATTGTATACAAATCTTTAAAAAAAATCAGAATTTCGCCAGAGAACCACATCTACATGATTATAGGACTACATCAGATAGGGGACCTTGTCTACATGATTATATCACCACACAGATAGGGGACCTTGTCTACATGATTATATCACCACACAGATAGGGGACCTTGTCTACATGATTATATCACCACACAGATAGGGGACCTTGTCTACGTGATTATAGGACTACATCAGATAGGGGACCTTGTCTACATGATTATATCACCACACAGATAGGGGACCTTGTCTACATGATTATATCACCACACAGATAGGGGACCTTGTCTACATGATTATATCACCACACAGATAGGGGACCTTGTCTACATGATTATATCACCACACAGATAGGGGACCTTGTCTACATGATTATATCACCACACAGATAGGTGACCTTGTCTACATGATTATATCACCACACAGATAGGGGATCTTGTCTACATGATTATATCACCACACAGATAGGGGACCTTGTCTACATGATTATATCACCACACAGATATGGGACCTTGTCTACATGATTATATCACCACACAGATAGGTGACCTTGTCTACATGATTATATCACCAAACAGATAGGGGACCTTGTCTACATGATTATATCACCACACAGATAGGGGACCTTGTCTACATGATTATATCACCACACAGATAGGGGACCTTGTCTGCATGATTATATCACCACACAGATAGGGGACCTTGTCTACAATATTATATCACCACACAGATAGGGGACCTTGTCTACATGATTATATCACCACACAGATAGGGGACCTTGTCTACATGATTATATCACCACACAGATAGGGGACCTTGTCTACATGATTATATCACCACACAGATAGAGGACCTTGTCTACATGATTATATCACCACACAGATAGGTGACCTTGTCTACATGATTATATCACCACACAGATAGGGGACCTTGTCTACATGATTATATCACCACACAGATAGGGGACCTTGTCTACATGATTATATCACCACACAGATAGGGGACCTTGTCTACATGATTATATCACCACACATATAGGGGACCTTGTCTACATGATTATATCACCACACAGATAGGTGACCTTGTCTACATGATTATATCACCACACAGATAGGGGACCTTGTCTACATGATTATATCACCACACAGATAGGGGACCTTGTCTACATGATTATATCACCACACAGATAGGGGACCTTGTCTACATGATTATATCACCAAAAAGATAGGTGACCTTGTCTACATGATTATATCACCACACAGATAGGGGACCTTGTCTACATGATTATATCACCACACAGATAGGGGACCTTGTCTACATGATTATATCACCACACAGATAGGTGACCTTGTCTACATGATTATATCACCACACAGATAGGGGACCTTGTCTATATGATTATATCACCACACAGATAGGTGACCTTGTCTACATGATTATAGGACTACATCAGATAGGGGACCTTGTCTACATGATTATATCACCACACAGATAGGTGACCTTGTCTACATGATTATTTCACCACACAGATAGGGGACCTTGTCTACATGATTATATCACCACACAGATAGGTGACCTTGTCTAAATGATTATATCACCACACAGATAGGGGACCTTGTCTACATGATTATATCACCACACAGATATGTGACCTTGTCTACATGATTATATCACCACACAGATAGGGGACCTTGTCTACATGATTATATCACCACACAGATAGGGGACCTTGTCTACATTATTATAGGACTACATCAGATAGGGGACCTTGTCTACATGATTATATCACCACACAGATAGGGGACCTTGTCTAAATGATTATATCACCACACAGATAGGGGACCTTGTCTACATGATTATATCACCACACAGATAGGGGACCTTGTCTACATGATTATATCACCACACAGATAGGTGACCTTGTCTACATGATTATATCACCACACAGATAGGGGACCTTGTCTACATGATTATATCACCACACAGATAGGGGACCTTGTCTACATGATTATATCACCACACAGATAGGTGACCTTGTCTACAATATTATATCACCACACAGATAGGGGACCTTGTCTACGTGATTATATCACCACACATATAGGGGACCTTGTCTACATGATTATATCACCACACAGATAGGGGACCTTGTCTACATGATTATATCACCACACAGATAGGGGACCTTGTCTACATGATTATATCACCACACAGATAGGTGACCTTGTCTACATGATTATATCACCACACAGATAGGGGACCTTGTCTACATGATTATATCACCACACAGATAGGGGACCTTGTCTACATGATTATATCACCACACAGATAGGGGACCTTGTCTACATGATTATATCACCACACATATAGGGGAACTTGTCTACATGATTATATCACCACACAGATAGGTGACCTTGTCTACATGATTATATCACCACACAGATATAGGACCTTGTCTACATGATTATATCACCACACAGATAGGGGACCTTGTCTACATGATTATATCACCACACAGATAGGGGACCTTGTCTTCATGATTATATCACCAAAAAGATAGGGGACCTTGTCTACATGATTATATCACCACACAGATAGGTGACCTTGTCTACATGATTATATCACCACACAGATAGGGGACCTTGTCTACATGATTATATCACCACACAGATAGGTGACCTTGTCTACATGATTATATCACCACACAGATAGGGGACCTTGTCTATATGATTATATCACCACACAGATAGGTGACCTTGTCTACATGATTATAGGACTACATCAGATAGGGGACCTTGTCTACATGATTATATCACCACACAGATAGGTGACCTTGTCTACATGATTATTTCACCACACAGATAGGGGACCTTGTCTACATGATTATATCACCACACAGATAGGTGACCTTGTCTAAATGATTATATCACCACACAGATAGGGGACCTTGTCTACATGATTATATCACCACACAGATATGTGACCTTGTCTACATGATTATATCACCACACAGATAGGGGACCTTGTCTACATGATTATATCACCACACAGATAGGGGACCTTGTCTACATGATTATAGGACTACATCAGATAGGGGACCTTGTCTACATGATTATATCACCACACAGATAGGGGACCTTGTCTACATGATTATATCACCACACAGATAGGGGACCTTGTCTACATGATTATATCACCACACAGATAGGGGACCTTGTCTACATGATTATATCACCACACAGATAGGTGACCTTGTCTACATGATTATATCACCACACAGATAGGGGACCTTGTCTACATGATTATATCACCACACAGATAGGGGACCTTGTCTACATGATTATATCACCACACAGATAGGTGACCTTGTCTACAATATTATATCACCACACAGATAGGTGACCTTGTCTACGTGATTATATCACCACACAGATAGGGGACCTTGTCTACATGATTATATCACCACACAGATAGGGGACCTTGTCTACATGATTATATCACCACACAGATAGGGGACCTTGTCTACATGATTATATCACCACACAGATAGGTGACCTTGTCTACATGATTATATCACCACACAGATAGGGGACCTTGTCTACATGATTATATCACCACACAGATAGGGGACCTTGTCTACATGATTATATCACCACACAGATAGGGGACCTTGTCTACATGATTATATCACCACACATATAGGGGAACTTGTCTACATGATTATATCACCACACAGATAGGTGACCTTGTCTACATGATTATATCACCACACAGATATAGGACCTTGTCTACATGATTATATCACCACACAGATAGGGGACCTTGTCTACATGATTATATCACCACACAGATAGGGGACCTTGTCTACATGATTATATCACCAAAAAGATAGGGGACCTTGTCTACATGATTATATCACCACACAGATAGGTGACCTTGTCTACATGATTATATCACCACACAGATAGGGGACCTTGTCTACATGATTATATCACCACACAGATAGGTGACCTTGTCTACATGATTATATCACCACACAGATAGGGGACCTTGTCTATATGATTATATCACCACACAGATAGGTGACCTTGTCTACATGATTATAGGACTACATCAGATAGGGGACCTTGTCTACATGATTATATCACCACACAGATAGGGGACCTTGTCTACATGATTATATCACCACACAGATAGGGGACCTTGTCTACATGATTATATCACCACACAGATAGGTGACCTTGTCTAAATGATTATATCACCACACAGATAGGGGACCTTGTCTACATGATTATATCACCACACAGATAGGTGACCTTGTCTACATGATTATATCACCACACAGATAGGTGACCTTGTCTACATGATTATATCACCACACAGAAAGGGGACCTTGTCTACATGATTATATCACCACACAGATAGGTGACCTTGTCCACATGATTATATCACACACAGATAGGTGACCTTGTCTACATGATTATATCACCATACAGATAGGTGACCTTGTCTACATGATTATATCACCACATAGATAGGTGACCTTGTCTACATGATTAAATGACTACTCAAATAGGGTACCTTGTATACATGATTGTAGGATTATTTGCTATCATTTGTCAAGACAGGGAACACCACATTTGAGAATTTGCACCACATAAATTGTTAATTTTAATGCTTCAGTTAGTGTTGGTCCAGCCCGAGATGACCGTTTGTGATGTATTTTTTAACGTGTCTGAGACACGTGAGTATGTGAGTGTGTGAGTGTCCGTCTGTGCGTCTGTGTGAGTGTGTTGGATGTGTTAACAAAATGTTAAATTTTTTAGAACTTTGTTTCTGAGTAATGACGCAACATGGCTGATGTTTAAATGTTGCCTTTGGGGCCGTCCATCAAGTACGTCACGCTATTTTTGACAATTTTTCACCCCCCTCCCCCTGTCACTAACTGTCACAAATATCGGGACCCCCCGCCCCAAAGTACGTCACACTTTCAATTTTTATTTAATTTACAACTAATTAAAATATTTAAGTCTAATACTTAAATTACACTTCACTATTAAAATGTATTAAAATATAAAATTTCCAATTAAAAGTAGGGATGTTCCGGATTCAAAATTTTGAAATCCGGCCGGAGCTTAATTTGGCCAGATTTACGAAGTGAAACCCGGTTGAGCCGAAATCAGATTTCTTAAAATGGCCGGATTCATGATTTGCTGGAGCCATTATGAATATATATATATATATATAAATTAGGAATCTACCGACCAGCCGGATTTATTTAGTAAAACCTGCCGGAGTCGGATTTTTTAAAAAAAAAGCTGAATTCCGGCTTTGCCGGAGTTGGAGCCGAAATCCCGTATACACCCCCACTTAAAAGAACTATCATGTTATTAAAATGACTTTAATAGTAGAATATTTATTATGGTCCTATGAATTATGTTTAATTCAAAAATATTCACTGGACATCATCTTACAACGGTGAAGTGAAGTGTTCATCCATAGTTACGACTAGCATCAATCTTTCACCATCATCATTTCCTGGAAGGATAATTGCAGACAGATCAATTCGTCCTCATCTAGCCACTCAACAGCCTCTGTATGTGCATTTTCTCTTCTGGCAATAATTGCCATAGTTTCTCTTTGCCTTCTAGAAGCGATTCTCAAAGGACGGATGCGTTTTATCTGAGTTGATTCTTGAACAGTTTGGGTGGGCACATTCTCCTGAGCCCGAGCTCTGTGTTGTCCTGTATGTTTCTTCAACATTGTGAGGCAAAATATAAGTGCCTTACTTTGCAAAGTCGATCAAATAAGCTGGAAATCATATGGTTGTACTTTGTAAACTCTTGTTGATCTTGGCATAATGTCATCAAATTTGAGAGTTTGTGCTACAATCAAGGAAGGAAATTTATGAGAATCTGCATCTGCTCTTTCTGAATCTTTGAGTCCATCAATTGTTTGGTTGATTGGGATTGGAGACGGAAGAATTTTGAAGGTATAACGTTGAAATATGAGCTTGGTGCTTTGTCGCAACATTTCATGTCTTGATATTTAACAATTTGAGTGAAATATTGGTTGGTGCGAAAATGATTGTCAAACCATACCTGATCCTTATATTTGTAATATTAGTTCTGCTGTATCCAATTCAGACTTATGAACAACACATTCAGGAGATACGCATTTCATGTTATTTTGACATAAAACTAATTCTGTTACACAAAATTGTTGAAAATTACTTTTAAAGTTATTTAAATTCTGCTTAAAAATATAAATAAATTAGAAAAAAAAATAATTGAAAAAATAAATGTGTGACATCACACATGGCCTGACCCCCCTCCCCCTGTCACAAAGTGTCACACTTTCTTACACCCCCTCCCCCTTCGGAGCGTGCCGTACTTTATGGACGGCCCCTTTGCCCGTAATGTATACCATTGTAAAGCTATTGCCGTGATAAAGTTTGGACCGAAATGTTGTAAATAAGTAAATCTACAATTTATTTCCCTTGGAAAAATTGCGTTTATAGATTCGAAATGTATGTAACGATTGCACATGCAACTCCTCCTGAACGATACCAGATAGAGGGTTCGGATCTTTTGCAAATATGCTAAGGAGGTCCCAAGGATGTGCAACTACCAGAAAAATAACGAAAAGGTATACTGGATTTCCTGGAAAATAAAAAAAAACCGAAATATCAGTATTTTGTCAATTTCTCGCCAACCATAATATCTATCGGGTAAAAACAAACGTCAACAGTAGCTACTAATATTTAGAACAATGTTGGAGAAAGAATTTTCCAAAAATATATTTTGGTGCGACTCACGTATTTTTAGAAGCAATTTTTGAAAGCAATTGTTTTATTTTGTTTAAAAATTCTTGATTTGAAATAACTTTTAATTTAATCTAGAATGATAGATAATGGGTTTTCCCGCTTTGTGAATGCTTATGTTAGATTGTTGCGTGGAGCGCATTATATTGACACATTCTTGGTGTGATGTAGCGTGAGGGGATATAACGTCATGTTGTGTTCAGTTTCAGAATTACTTATTTGAATCGACTTTTAATGCAATCTAGAATGATTTCCCTAGATAAAAAATCGGAAATTCCTTGTTGGAAATTCCTTTTAAATACTCATCGAGTATTTTTTTCTTGTTATATCTAAAAGACTTCGTTTCATTGTTATACTTTAATTTCTAAATTAAGAGATTATTTTTACAAGCATAAATAAAAGATCATCACTTACCGTCTTGGTCAACTATGAAAAGATTGCCAGAATAAACTGAATATTTTATATATTTTTTTAATCCTCCAGTCTGCTCTAGAATATCCTCCTAAGCTTGCCGTTAGCAGGCGCGAGCTTAAGATAAAATCTGTAGATGTGTTCCTAACTCTTAAGGAGCTGCACTGCTCTCATTGTCTCTTGTACTGTCAACAGGTCCGCCGAGATGTATGGGGGCAGGGAGAGGTAGGGGGTGGAATCATCTGTCACAGCCAAAACAGCTCAAGCTGTCCAGGTGACATTAGGGACCTTAAAACGTTCTTGAGCTACTTACACCCCCTCCCTCCCCACTGTCCACACCTGGTTTTTAAGTTCAGGTAAATGTGAGGATGAATTCTTAACTTACAAGTACTTGTTGTTTTTAGCATATGAAAGCAGACAATTAGCTGTTCTTTTTTAGTATATGAAAGCAGACAAAAAGTATTCCTTTAAATCCCTTATATTAACTTCACCGGCGTCTCTCTCTCTCTCTCTGTCTTGGGCGGGCGGAAAAAGAGAAGTCAAAAATGACCCACTTCACATGATCCGATCGAACTGAAATTTGGCATACGGACCCGACTAACCTAACAATGCATCGTATCAAAATTTCAGATCGATCGAACGTACCGTAATTAAATTAATGCATTTTTAGTTTATCCTTATATGAGATATGTAATTTAAATTCACGGTTTGTTATTGTTTTTTTCCCACGTGAAATTTTGAGCTGACGCATTGAGGCGACCCAACGAAGCGACGGGCGCTTTTGTTTACATTTTACGTGTCACTCTGAGCTCGGTCAAGCGAATCGGTGACCAGACTTTTCCCCTCTCCCCCCCCACCCCTCCACCCCCCACTAGGGTTATGATGCAAAGTTGAGTTAAGACAGATTCAGTCTGTAAATGTTTGAAAATAATCAATACTGTTAGTTATGTCTCATATATAAGGGATTTATAGTCAAAAACTTTGTTTTTACGGGTTTGTTTTATTAGTATATGAAAGCAGATATAGAATGAGAGAGTGGTAAAGGTTTATTTATGAAGGGAGATATTGAAAGATCAACTAGACACTGTGTATAAAAATAAATATCCAAGTACATAGTACCTTAGTTACAATTAACAGAAAATAAGAAAAACCCGTAAAAAACCAAGTTTTTGACTATAAATCCTTTATGTACGAGAAGTAATTAAAAGAATGTTCATTATAATACGCAGCGCCAGAACATCCAGAAATACAAAATTGCAGTTGTGTCGTAAAACATGTTTAATATAATGCGCACCGATCAGGAATATGTTTATAAAAAGAGCTGTCAATAAAATACGCACCTTATTGCGCGACAGAAAGGTTGTTCAATATAATACGCACCGCGACGCTCTATCTAAAAAAATAGCATGATACATAGGAATAAATAAATAATCTAAAAAATCAATAATTTAATTACGGTACATGCGATCGATCTGAAATTTTGATACATTGTTTTTATCATCGGTACGAAACTGCCTGCAAAATTTCAGCTCGCTATCTTGCGAGCAAGTGGGTTAAAAATTGATCAAAAGTTTTGGCGACAAGCAAGCAAGGTCGGTCCGCCGCAGACACCACGAGTTAATATAAAGGATTTAAAAAATAAAGAGACTTTGAGTAATCCCGATAAAAGAAACACAAAAAATAAACTCTCAGTCCCCATCTATTCATACGCCAGTCACATTCCTTCTTTACTCCTACTCTAATTCAGCTGTACTCTCTAACTCTACTCTAACTTTGTTCTTACTGTACACTCACAAATCGCAAACAACTCGTACTCTACTCTTGCTTCGATTCTCATACCCACGTTTCACCCACTGTTGCTTCCTCTGCTCATGACACCACTCTCACTCATTGCTGGCTTTAACTATTTGCTAAACAAGCTATAGCTTAGGCCTTTTAGGGGGCTTCCCGGAATTTTTATTTTCATATTTGGGACTGATATAGAATATCTGAACTTCAAAAGGGCCCCATCAAATAGCTTAGGGCCCCATCAAGTCTAAATCCAACCATTTTCTCAATCAGACTCCTTGAACTAAAAAGAAAATTAAACAACCCCGTAAAAACAAAGTTTTTGACTATAAATCCATTATATATGAGACAGAACTTAAAGTATTGATTATGTTCCAACGCGACAAACATTTACAGCCTGAAACTGAGTGAATTCCACCTGTTTAAAACACGAGATGTGGTCACCGATGGCTGGCGTGAAGTCAAGTGACCCGTAAAATGTAAACAATAGCGACTGCTACAGATAGTTTTATATATATAAACTAAAAATGCATTAATTTAATTATGGTACGTTCGATCGATCTGAACTTTTGATACGATGCATTGTTAGGTCACACGAGTCTATGTGCCAAATTTCAGTTCGATGGCATCACGGGAAGTGGGTCATTTCTGACTTTTGTTTTTCCGCCCGACGACGAACGACAGACAGACATACAGAGATGGCGGTGAAGTTAATGTAAGAGATTTAATTAGTCAATTTTTAATCAGATAAAACCAAAGACAATATTGATATTCAGAAACCGTTAATTATGATACTCATTATTTTAATTATGTTTACAAACACCATGTCTTTGTGGCCGAACATATTTAAGAATAGCTTTAATGTATTCCACAGATCTAACTGAAGTGTTCTTTTCGTGGCCTCGTGAGATGTTTACAAGAATAGATACATGTTCACAAGAATAAATAGATGCTTATAATGAATAGATATAGATGCTTACAAAGAATAAATAAAGGTCTACAAGAATATGTAGATGTTTGCAACATTAGAAAGATGTTTACAAGAAAAGATATAATGTTTATAAGAATTCATAGATGTTTACAAGAATAGATAGATGTTTACAAGAATAGATATAGATGTTTACAAGAATAGATACGCAGTGCTGTATATGATCATCTTTTAACTTAAATTTTGATTGTAAAGGACATTCCAAAACCAACTGCACACTTTCTTGTAAGACAAGTGATCATAACATACATTCACCCAATGAACCACTGGAACAACTCCTGGCCACATACAACCTCACACCAGGACAATCACACGATGCTCCTGCCACGTGACGTGGTTTTAGTAGTGAATCTGTCCATGACAGCATCTGACAGGCTGCGACAAGTGGGTGATGCTAGCGGTAATTTGAAGTGTTTGGTAATAACTAGGTAATGAGTGTAAATATTGAACTACCAGTGTAACAATAAACTAAAATTTTACACAATGAACTAGTTGTGTAATAATACATTAAAAGTTTAAATAATGACCTACTTAGTGTAATAATAAACTAAAATTTTAAATAATGAACAAATATAGTGTAATAATAAACTAAAAGTTTAAATAATGAACTACTTAGTGTAAAAATAAACTAAAATTTTAAATAATGAACAAATATAGTGTAATAATAAACTAAAAGTTTAAATAATAAACTAATTAGTTTAATAATACACTAAAAGTTTAAATAATTAACAAATATAGTGTAATAATAAACTAAAAGTTTAAATAATGAACTTCTTAGTGTAATAATAAACTAAAAGTTTAAATAATGAACAAATATAGTGTAATAATAAACTAAAAGTTTAAATAATGAACTACTAGTGTAATAATAAACTAAAAGTTTAAATAAGGAACTACTAGTGTAATAATAAACTAAAAGTTTAAATAAGGAACTCTAAGTGAATTAAAAAACTACGTTTAAATAATTAACTATCAGGGTAAAGAAGTGTTAATGACAAAAGGCTGTATCATCAACATACATAATTCCTGTAATGGATGTAATGCTTCTTGGATGTAATGCTGATTTGCTCAATAATACGCACCAAAAATTACTGCACCAAATATAACTCTTTTCGAACGTTCCGCATAAAATTGTTCAATATGATAATAAATCAATCAAATAAAAATAAATAAAATAAATGAAAGTTCTGTATTACGTTATTTTTTAATCTGATGTGTATTTATTTTGAAAACTTCCGTCATTTTTGACGGGTGATACGCTAGTTAAATAATAAACAGAAAGTGTAAGAAATGAAAAATAAATATAAATAATGAACTGCAATCGTAAATAATACACATTGTGTTAAAATGAAGAAACAACGTAGTAAATAATACACATTTTGTTTAAATGAAGAAACAACGTAGTAAATAATACACATTGTGTTTAAATGAAGAAAAAACGTAGTAAATAATACACATTGTGTTTAAATGAAGAAGCAACGTAGTAAATAATACACATTGTGTTTAAATGAAGAAACAACGTAGTAAATAATACACATTGTGTTTAAATGAAGAAACAACGTAGTAAATAATACACATTGTGTTTAAATGAAGTAACAACGTAGTAAATTATACACATTGTGTTTAAATGAAGAAACAACGTAGTAAATAATACACATTGAGTTTTAATGAAGAAACAACGTAGTAAATAATGTTATATATGTGTCAATAATGACATTTAATTGTAAATAAATGAACTGCGAAAATAAATACGAAATGACTGTTAGAAACAATGAACTTCAACTAATAAATGAAGTTCAAAGTTAAACTGGGTGTAAATAATGAACACTGAGTTTAATTATGAATTACATGTGTTTTTGATCATTTACTAAAACATCAATTTTCTTATTTGAAGGAAGATTAGTTTGACCAAGCAGAGGTTAGTTTAACCAAGCAGAGGTTAGTTTGACCAAGCAGAGGTTAGTTTGACCAAGCAGAGGTTAGTTTGACCAAGCAGAGGTTAGTTTAATCAAGCAGAGGTTAGTTTGACCAAGCAGAGGTTAGTTTGACCAAGCAGAGGTTAGTTTGACCAAGCAGAAATGATTTCATCCCACAAGATTTGTAGGTGTAAAGCTGACAACAGATTTACACTTCGAACAACTCTTTAAAATACGAATAGAAAGTCGAAGCGCCTGACTCCCCGTATTTAAATCAATACTCACTTCATCTTAAGAATGTTTAACATCAACGTTTCTCAAACCCCTTCGTATTGAGCACAGGGCAACAAGTTTAGCACCGTTTATAAATAATTGTCTTGTTTCTGTAAGTTTTCAACCGTAAGGTGACAAAATCTAAATGGAGAATGTCTTTATACCTGGATCAGTGTCCACTCTTAAGATTATTTAAAGAAAAAACAACAAAATAATGCAAATTACATGTATTACATTCATGTCAAATAGCCTCAAATCCAAAGTATTTAGTTCTAAAACTAGTTGAAAAATTTAATGGAATCTAATGTTAAATCAAACAGATTTTATAAATGCAAACTAACTTTAGGCTTTGTAAAAGAAACTATTTCAAAAGTAAAAATATCACAAAACTAAATAGCTACCTAACATGCGAGACACCAGAGATGGATCTTCTGTATGGGACCCATCTACCAAAGGAGACACCCGAGATGGATCTTCTGTATGGGACCCATCTACCAAAGGAGACACCAGAGATGGATCTGCTGTATGGGACCCATCTACCAAAGGAGACACCAGAGATGGATCTTCTGTATGGGACCCATCTACCAAAGGAGACACCAGAGATGGATCTTCTGTATGGGACCCATCTACCAAAGGAGACACCAGAGATGGATCTTCTGTATGGGACCCATCTACCAAAGGAGACACCAGAGATGGATCTTCTGTATGGGACCCATCTACCAAAGGAGACACCAGAGATGGATCTTCTGTATGGGACCCATCTACCAAAGGAGACACCAGAGATGGATCTTCTGTATGGGACCCATCTACCAAAGGAGACACCAGAGATGGATCTTCTGTATGGGACCCATCTACCAAAGGAGACACCAGAGATGGATCTTCTGTATGGGACCCATCTACCAAAGGAGACACCAGAGATGGATCTTCTGTATGGGACCCATCTACCTAAGAATTTTTTTAAAAGATATTTTTTTTAAAGAGCTGAAAAATTCATCACATATGACAGGAGTAATCACATTAGTTAAATTACTAAACTTAGAAACACTACAAGACAGAAGAACAAAAAAAAACGAGGTTGCAATAATACATAAGGCATTAAATTCTAACTTGGAAATGCAACAGGAAAATAATCTAAATACAACCCTCAGATAAACAAAGGGATGAAATAACTTTTCTGGTTCCATTCGCTAGAAAAAACGCACATGAATTCTTCTTCTTTCCGTCTGGAATTAGGTCGTGAAATGGGCTGCTTGAACAAACCAAGAAAAACAAAACTCTATAATCAATAAAATTTCTAATTTAAAAAATCAAAACTAGAAATAAACCTTGAATAAATAAGAATGCAATAATCTTCAGCATAGAAGAAGCGTCTATAATAGATAAGATAAGATGAGATAAGATTTCAAAACTTTTATCCTCAGCCTTATTATTTGTAAAATGGAAAAAATACATCCACAATGTGTGTTAGAAAGAAAAAAAAAGGGGGGGGGGAGGTTGCTGAAAAGGACTTCATCTATATCTTGACCAAAGTCACAGGGTCCGACAGTGAATGTCCCCATATAACGTCCTGAGGTCCGCTGTTCCAGATAACCCTCCAAATCATGAGAGATCACGGCTCAGTTGCTCGGTCTTGACAACGGTGACACGTCACTTCCGGGAGCCATTCAAGGCGAAAATTAAACGGCCCCAAAACAAGGACCCTTCACAAATCAAACAGCACACTCGCCTGTCAGGCCCAGGTCCTGATGACGTCAGTAAGTCGAGGAGATTTACTCCTCCCTCCTTTTTCATCCACGACTGTTTTATTTTTTAAAAACGTTTTATTTTACGTCTTATCCTAAATTTCCAATTTGAAAAAAAAATGATTTCCACATTATTATTAATTTTATAACAGTTAACTCAAACTTAATTTCTTTATGTATAACTTAAAATATAATAATTTCGCCATGAATACAATTCGTGTACATCATCCATGTATTGTATCAAGACTTCACTGAATGATGATTCAACATTTTTTTTATTTTTTTTTGTTTGTTTGCTATCAAGGTGTAGACGGCAAAGCGAGATCAATCAGTCACTTGATGGACGTTTTACATTTTTTTTCATATCTCATATTTTTATTTAATCTCATCGACATTGCAAATTGTGCTCAGCAGGATTATCAAATACAATTTTTAAAATGCAAAAATATTTCAAAAATCTGACACAATTTAAGATTGTTTCGTTGTTTTCTAGTTAAAACATTTTCCGCTCCATCTTTTAAGCATTTTAGTATCATATATTTTTTTTAAAGTAAATTTTATGTCAACCCTATACAGTGGCGTAGCTAGGGTCATGTGCGCCCGGGGACATGACACAAAATCTGCGCCCCTTGTCGGACCGAACGATTCTTGGGGTTACTGAGCCCCCAAGACAAATTTGAAATTTTACGGTTTATATGGTTCATTTTCGAAGCTTCTGTTATTTTAATGAAATATAATACAGACTAATAATTCTCTATATGATTGTAAACAATTTATTTGAAAAAAAAATACTCTACTAATTATACGATTAGACATAGTCTACAAAAAATTATTCTCCTTGATATGAATGTTGCAAACTCGTCAATCACGTTGTCAAAATTAATATTCTCAAGTGTTTCTCTTTCGATGCTAAAGAGTGCAAGATCACTCAGACGATCTTGTCCCATTGAAGCACGTAAATAATACAAAATAAGCTTCAGTTTGCTGAAGAACCACTCACAGCTTTCAGTTGAAACAGCAATTGTTATAAGTATTTGAAGTGAAATGCACAGATTCGGGAAATACGTCATATCCATATGAAACAATAAAACCAAGAAGATGCAAAGTAGTTTCTGATAGAATTTCAGTCCGGGTACTGAGTAGCATTTTTCAGTCTCTGATTTCTGTGCACAATTCGTGACCATTGACGTCAGTGTCGTAGAAATTTGCAAAATCTAAGCAATTTTAACGAAGTGTATCGACTTTTGTCTCAGCAAGAAGAGTTTGACGTCTTGTAAAAATCCAAATTGGTTGTTTAAATTTTTTTAGACGTATAAACCGTATTGATATCTCCTGTTGGAGTCTATCAATTACGCTGCTCATATCACGTGCAATCTCTTCTTCTGCAGAAAGTCCTGCATCTCTTGTTAATTCTCCAGGCATCCTCCGATGTCGTCTAATCCTTCTCTCAACCTCGATTCCGCAAATTGTGAATCTTCCTTTCCATTGTCTACCGCAACCTGGCTCAAAGTATCACGAATGTTGACAATTTCTTGCTCAAGCGATTCAAGATTAGATGCTGCTTCCTTGAAATTCACAGTATGATTCTGTAACCGTTTCTGGACACGATCAATTTTCCCAAGTATGATGTTCCAGAAATTTAACAAAACTAGGAATTTAAAGTTTAATATACCTGCCAGCAAAGTTTCTGCATCACTTCTGATGTCAGGCGTCATATTTGTATGTTCTGATATTTTTTCCAACAGCCCTACCAGTTCATCTAGTCCTTCATAAATTGCTTTAACAGCTTCTGATCGTGCACTCCAGCGTGTTTCAGACTCCCTCTTCATTGTGATTTGCAGAACTCTTTTTAATTTTTTCCCAACGAGTTATTGAAAGAGAGAAACAAAAATTTATACTTTCAACTGTTCCAAAAACGTGATAACAACTGGATCTTGTTTAGCTGAGTGTACTCCTGATAAGTTTAAGCTGTGATTGTCAAAGTTGAAGAACAATGCTTTGTGATTTCTGGCACATATTCGCTGTTGAAGGCCGGATCTATGCCCTGTCATTAAAGCAGCATTGTCATAACATTGTGACCGATAGTCGGCTGAAGGTATGTTTCAGTTTATCTACGATAACTCTTTCAAGGATTGCTGCGTCTTTGGAATGTATCTGTATAAAACCTAAAAATTATTATTTGATGGTTTCTTTTGTAGTTTAAAAATCCACATCCACAAATATGATGACTTGATAAAGTTGTTCCCTGTGTCCTAGATCAGGTGTTGAGTCAAGTAAGATACTTTAGTACTTGTTTTTTGTGATTTCACTCAACAGCTGATTCCTTACATTCGATGAAAGTAGGTGGATAAATTTATTCTGGATTTCCGGTGATAAATAAGATACTGAACCTTGATTTTCTCGGGCATGTTTTAAGTGTTTTTCTAACAGTGGATCATACTGATCAAGTTTTATCACAGAGAGAAAGGAAAGAGAGGCGATGTCTGATGTTTCATATAAAAGGAATCCAACTTGCTTTGACACACCGACACAATCCCTTGAGAGGAGACCTTCCCTCCCTCCCCACTTTACTCCCTCCACAGTGGGATGGGGGACGTAAGATTTTTCTTTTTAAAAAGAGTCACAGCATGCAGCAAAGGGACGCGAATTAACCATTCTGTAAGCCAGTGGTTCTCAACCTTTTGAGATTCAAGGACCACTTGAAAAATGTGTGTCTTAGCTACGGACCACTACTAAAAATTGTGCCACTGGTAAGCTGGAAAGTTAAATATAATTATACTGTGTATATCTTATCTGTTTCAGACGCTCCTTCTATACAGAATATTATTGCTGGCTATAAGTAGTATACAGTTTAGTTAGTAAAATTATACTAATATGGTACGTTTTGCGTGCTCCAAAAACAATATTGTCATGGCTTTCTTTTGTAAAGAACAAATGTCATTTATATTAGTCTCATAGCCTTCTTATTTAATTCTACTTGCTAACTATAAAAAACTCTAAGTCATAAATAGTAGTTTGTATTAAAAAGACTGCTATATTATTTTATTTAGTACAAACGATGTTTTGTTTTTATTGTAAGCAATGGAGAAAATCCACTTTCACAAAGTTGCAAAGGGTAAAAGTATTTTAAAAGCCATCTGAGACAATTCGGAGTACTCCAAAATTTCATAAAGCCCACTTTCTGATGCAACATATTCAAAGTGGTATCGCTAGTCAGTTCAATGAATTGGTTTAATTACGATGTTGTTAATTTTATTTGATGAGGCAATGTGTGCGAGATTAGGACTGGAAACCCACGAAAAACCACTGAACGTTAAAAATCACCAAAGTAGAATTAAAATTGGCCCTGCATTGACTGAATATGACCAGAAATCAAATTTATCAACAGTTGTTTATTTATTTCAACAATTTTTGGTTTCTCCGTGATTTCGTATAATTGATCAAACATGTCAAAGTTACCTTGAAATAGTCCTCTTTTCAAAAGATCAAGCTTTTTCGTAAAAGCGGACACTTTGTCACTGAGAGTAATATATTGTGTCTGCTTTCCTTGCCGAGATGAATTAAGTTTATTGAGTTCTTCAAAAGTTTCAGCCAAATAAGCCAGAAGTACAACCAATAACCTATGGTTCAAATGATCAACAAGCTTTGAGTTTTTTCTACAAGAAACTCTCTTAAGTCATCACGTAATTGAAACAGTCTTATAACCAGCGAAATTCAGTACACATCAGTAACTGTTAATGGTCAAGATTCATATTCGAACATAAAAAATCAAAGAAACGAGAATTAATTTAAAAGACGAGCCTTGATAAAATTTAAAAAGCTATTTAGGCCAGATCAAAAATATACTTTAAGTCTGCGTTAATTCTTTTACTTGTTAGTCTTTCTCGATGAATCATACAGTACGTAAATTTAATGCTTTGCTTGCGGACCACCAGGCACATCTTCGCGGACCACCAGGCACATCTTCGCGGACCACCAGGCACATCTTCGCGGACCACTAGTGCTCCGCAGACCACAGATTGAAAACTACTGCTTTAAGCCACTCCTTTTTCTTGTCTTGGTCATTTTGGTTGCTTTTAGTGTCGTCTCTGTTCTATTAATAGAATCACCTTTGTCTCTTACTGCTCCCCTACCCTCACTCCCAGCTACTCAAAGTTTTTATTTAAATCGCCATCAGCAATCCTACATTGTGGATGTGTCATTTATTTATGAGTAGAATGGCGCCCCTTAACGCTCGATGGGGGCGCCAAAATCATGCTTGCCAACTGATTTGTAATGAAGATATTTTCGGAGCTCCAAAATTCAATCTTGCAAACGTATTTGGGATACATTAGTTTACATCAAAAGAAAATTAAATAATGACTTTTAATACTCATTTTGGCGCCCCCTAACGTGGCGCCCGGGGACATATGTCCCCCCCCTGCACCCCCCTCGCTACGCCACTGACCCTATACGAGAGTGTACATGTGCACGCTAAAATTTATTTGCAATATATGTATTCCACATGTTAAAAATTTATCTTTAGTGCTTAAAAATGAATAACATCAATATACATAATTCCCGTTGTCTGTATGTATGTATGTATGGAATAATGCTGTTAGGTGGCGCTGCGATCGATTTTGTATAAAAATATTATATGACGTCATTGTTTTATGCTTTTATTTTAATTTTTGAAAAGAAAGGGAACGATGTATAAATAGGATTTGAGGATTTATAATTATTATGAAACTAGACGCCCCGAGGCGTAGCATACGCCGCAGACTTGCTCATGGAGAGTGCAAAGAGAGTGGAGAAAGAACGGACACAAACTACAGCACGAAGAAATCAAAGCAACGCAAGTAAACGTCGGTTAATAAAAGGAAGGCGGGTAACAACAACATCAGTGTGCATGTCTTTACGTTTACTCGCTATTTTTTATTTACTTAGTGCTGCTTTTTTGTGTCTGTACTCTTACCCCCCCCCGCCAACAGTTCTTTGCAATTTCTATGATGAGCAAGTCTGCGGCGTAAGCTACGCCGCGGGTCCTTCCAGTGTTCCTTCTTTTCATTCACTCACAGTCGTTTGCCCAAACCCACCCCATTTTGACAACTGTATTTTTCAGGAAGTCTTCACCCGTCACTAACTCATTAAAGGCGTATGTTACGCCGCGGGTCAGCTAGTATTACTAATAATATTAGTGCATCTATAATCAAGAAACTACAAAATGGAATACAGTTATTTTATCATTCTTAACACGAACTGTATAATATATAACTCTCAGACCACTTTATGGTTGCTCCACAAGATTGCAGAAATAATATGGCATTATGAATAACGGGATTTTAAAATAATTTTTAAAAATATTTACATATGTTAGTTTGTCACACGAATCTATGCAATTGAAATCACTTGGAAGAAACCTTTTTTTTAAAAAAAGGAAATCTTGAAATATGTTTATTACGGATAGATGTTAAAAAAAGATATATTTGAAAATTTTAAATTCATTTTTCTTAAATTGACATATGAAACGATACAAGTGGCAACAAATGATGTTCATATAAGTTTTAACTGTATCAGCTCATTCCAATAGAATGGTCCGGTCTTAGCTTGACCATAATTATCCCTCAATCCTCACTACAACGATGCTCATCCTCTCCCGTCACACTAAGTTACCAATCACAAATGTTCCATTTAAGCTGCGCGGCTATACGACTGACGCCGCGTAACCGTTTAGAATTACCGCGCAGAAAATTTTGTAAAATATTGCCAAAAAATGTATTCTGTGCAACTTTGCACGCGTTTTTTTTTACTTTGAACGCAAAACAGCGGATCTTAGGGGGAACATAACCCATCACTAAAACTGACCCTTCTCCGCTCCTCCCAAACTGACCCCTCTCCCCTCATCCCATCACAACTGACCCCTCTCCCCTCCTCCCATCACAACTGACCCTTCTCCCCTCCTCCCAAACTGACCCCTCTCCCCTCCTCCCATCACACCTGACCCCTCTCCCCTCCTCCCATCACAAATGACCCGTCTCCCCTCCTCCCATCACAACTGACCCCTCTCCCCTCCTCACATCACAACTGACTCCTCTCCCCTCCTCCCATCACAACTGACCCTTCTCCCCTCCTCCCAAACTGACCCCTCTCTCCTCCTCCCATCACAACTGACCCCTCTCCCCTCCTCCCATCTCAACTGACCCTTCTCCCCTCCTCCCATCACAACTGACCCCTCTCCCCCTCCTCCCATCACAACTGACCCCTCTCCCCTCCTCCCATCACAAATGACCCGTCTCCCCTCCTCCCATCACAACTGACCCCTCTCCCCTCCTCCCATCACAACTGACCCTCCTCCCCTCCTCCCAAACTGACCCCTCTCCCCTCCTCACATCACAACTGACTCCTCTCCCCTCCTCCCATCACAACTGACCCTTCTCCCCTCCTCCCAAACTGACCCCTCTCTCCTCCTCCCATCACAACTGACCCCTCTCCCTCCTCCCATCACAACTGACCCCTCTCCCCTCCTCCCACAACAACTGACCCCTCTCCCCGCCTCCCATCAAAACTGAACCCTCTCCCCGCCTCCCATCACAACTTACCCCTCTCCCCTCCTCCTATCACAACTGACCCCTCTCCCCTCCACCCATCACAACTGACCCCTCTCCCCGCCTCCCATCACAACTGACCCTCTCCCCTCCTCCCATCACAACTGACCCCTCTCCCCTCCTCCCATCACAACTGACCCCTCTCCCCTCCTCCCATCACAACTGACCCCTCTCTCCGCCTCCCATCACAACTGACCCCTCTCCCCGCCTCCCATCACAACTGACCCCTCTCCCCTCCTCCCATCACAACTGACCCCTCTCCCCTCCTCCCATCACAACTGACCCCTCTCCCCTCCTCCCATCACAACTGACCCCTCTCCCCGACTCCCATCACAACTGACCCCTCTCCCCTCCTCCCATCACAAATGACCCTTCTCCCCTCCTCCCATCACAACTGACCCCTCTCCCCTCCTCCCATCACAACTGACCCCTCTCCCCTCCTCCCATCACAACTGACCCTTCTCCCCACCTCCCATCACAACTGAACCCTCCCCCCTCCTCCCATCACAACTGACCCCTCTCCCCTCCTCCCATCAAAAATGACCCTTCTCCTCTCCTCCCATCACAACTGACCCCTCTCCCCTCCTCCCATCACAACTGACCCCTCTCCCCTCCTCCCATCACAACTGACCCTTCTCCCCTCCTCCCATCCCAACTGACCCCTCTCCCCTCCTCCCATCACAACTGACCCCTCTCCCCTCCTCCCATCACAACTGACCCCTCTCCCCTCCTCCCATCACAATTGACCCTTCTCCCCTCCTCCCATCCCAACTGACCCCTCTCCCCTCCTCCCATCACAATTGACCCCTCTCCCCTCCTCCCATCACAAATGGACCTTCTCCCCTCCTCCCATCACAACTGACCCCTCTCCCCTCCTCCCATCACAACTGACCCCTCTCCCCTCCTCCCACAACAACTGACCCCTCTCCCCGCCTCCCATCAAAACTGAACCCTCTCCCCGCCTCCCATCACAACTTACCCTCTCCCCTCCTCCTATCACAACTGACCCCTCTCCCCGCCACCCATCACAACTGACCCCTCTCCCCGCCTCCCATCACAACTGACCCCTCTCCCCTCCTCCCATCACAACTGACCCCTCTCCCCTCCTCCAATCACAACTGACCCCTCTCCCCTCCTCCCATCACAACTGACCCCTCTCTCCGCCTCCCATCACAACTGACCCCTCTCCCCACCTCCCATCACAACTGACCCCTCTCCCCTCCTCCCATCACAACTGACCCCTCTCCCCTCCTCCCATCACAACTGACCCCTCTCCCCTCCTCCCATCACAACTGACCCCTCTCCCCTCCTAATATCACAACTGACCCCTCTCCCCTCCACCCATCACAACTGACCCCTCTCCCCGCCTCCCATCACAACTGACCCCTCTCCCCTCCTCCCATCACAACTGACCCCTCTCCCCGCGTCCCATCACAACTGACCCCCCCTAATCACCCCAAATTCCGGTAGTCCGCCCCAATCATTAAATCAGCACCACCTCCTGGCTCCAGGCCTCATCGCTCCACGTCCTCCCACACGAATGTTGACGTCTGCATTTGAAATCTTGAAGGTAGGTCAGTGAGTGTGGATTTTAGTGATGACAGGGGCGGCTATTAAGTGAAGATGACACTACAAGGACATTCAGTGGCGTAGAGAAGAATTGTAAATGTGAATTATTCCATCGTAGGATTTCAGTGAACAACAATTTAAAAAAAAATTAAACAAACTATTTCTGTTTGTTGTGCCACAAACATTACATTCCCGGCAATTTTTTTTCTGCAAGTTGTTTATTATTACGCGTTGATTAGTCTTGTATGTTTAATTTTAAAATTGGGTTAAACTCTCATATGGTCTTAAATTTTTTTAGAGACGTTCTAATAAAGTATACGTTAATTTAAGAAGCTCTTATAAAATATTTTCTGTTCTGATAAGTTCTGGTAAAGACCCCTTAACTGTGAAAAGTTCTGATAAAGTCTTATCATTGGTGATAAGTTCTTATTAAGTCTCCTTAATTTTGATAAAGTTCTGATAAAGTCTCATTATTGGTTATAAGTTCTGAGAAAGTCTCCTTAACTGTGAAAAGTTCTGGTAAAGTCTTATTTTAGCTATTACAGACTCTCCTTCTGTACAGAAAAATATAGCGAATATTATTCATAGTGTCTGTTATTTAGTCCCTTGTTAAAATGGTTTTTCTTTTCATTTTTGTCTTCTCAACAAATTGAACTCATTAAGTATAACTCTTGTCAATAACACACTAGTTTTAGTCGTAATACCCTAGGTTTTAGTCGTAATACACTAGGTTTTAGTCGTAATACCCTAGGTTGTAGTCGTAATACCCTAGAGTGTAGTCGTAATACCCTACGTTCTAGTCGTAACATTCTAGTTGCAGTCAATGCTCCCTTTAAGCTGCGCGGTCGCGCGGTCGCGCAGATATCTGACTGACGCCGCACAGCAGTTTAGAATTGCAGCGCAGCAAATTTTGATAAGTATTATATAATATCTACGTTTGTGGGCCCTTGCAGCATTTTATTTTCTATTTCATAATGTATCGCTGTTGTATTCTAAACAAATATAACCCGCTGACCTAAGTAAGAAGACAGAAAGACTTTATGCTTAGTGTATGTTACTGTTGGATCTAATTTATTTAAGTCGACATAGTTATTTTATGAGACTTCCGAGTTTAGATTACAACACTGTTAGAACACTGACGCCCAAAGATTCCATCACAAAGTGACCACCTATAATAGTCCGGTACCTGACATATTGGTTGTCCGAAGTCTGACCAGTGGAATGAATCATCACCTCCCTTGCTGTCAATATAATTCTTTGCAGAAGGTAATATTTTTAGTCGTGATTCACTTAATCGAATCTCATTAGCATGTGTTTAATTTATTACTAGATACGACCCGTGGCGTAGCATGCGCCGCAGACTTGTCATAGATAGTGTAAAAATTATGAGAACGGACACAAACATCAGCGCGAAGAAATGAAAATAATGCGAATGAACGTCGGAAAAAGGGGGGGGGGATCTCTCGCATACGCATTGTTGGCCTTGAGACATGCGCACTGCGGTTGTTGTTACCTGCCCCACCCCCCGCACCCACCCTTTACTACCATTGCTTGCCAACCATAAACTCTGATTGGCCGACCCTGTTATATTGTTCTGGTGAATCATATAAAGGGATTATGTTTGATTTTTATTTTAAGTTTTGCTCACTGCGAACAACTGTAAGGCTTTTTTTTCTTGCTTCTGGAACTTATTTCGTAACAACGTAATTTTAAAAGAACATTGCTCACAACTGACTCTTGTAAGGAGACTATTTCATTCAATACTTACTATTAACATTGACTCAGCAGCAAAATATGCGTGTATATTTTGTTATTTTTTAAATCCATTTTGTTTGTTTATTAATTTGATTTATGATTAATGTCAGAAAGTGTCTGTACAAAATGTGCTGCAGATGTGTTTTGTTAGAAATCTTTCAACCAGATTACTAGGACCAAATGGGGATTCAGTTTTAAAATTATTCAGCTCTGTTGTTTTAAAAAAAAATTCCCCAAAAAAGCCACACAAAAAAAAACACCAAACAAACAAAAGAAAAAAAAACCAAAAAAAACGCTAATTGACGTTTAACTGCCCGACTTGGCACACAACATTAACCCGTTGAATTTGTTTGCCACTGAACCAGCATTATTGAGAAACATGCAAATGATAGACAAGGGGTTGTGAAACCATGGCTCACGAGCCAGATGGGGATGGCTCTATTGATGGCTGCATCTGGTTCGCAGACATATGTTTGATTAGAAAAAAAAATGTTTTTTCACAATCTACAAATTAATTGCATTAAAAAAGTATCCACGCCCGCATGAAGCTTCTGAAGCGACCGCTCCGGGGGGGGGGAGGGTTCCCAGCTGTCACGTCCTTTTCTGGGGGAGGGGGCCAGATAGCTGGGAGGGTCTTCCAGGAAGACCCATGAAGAGCACTAGGCTCGGGGCTTCTGATTTTCTTCCACATGTAGGATCATTACAATGAAGATGTCGTGTAGCTTACTTGTGTTTCTGAGTCTACAATTAGAAGTTTGACAACACCTGTTGGGAATTTTCTTATTTCCATTTGATTAGAGCAAAATTAGCATTAGGCCGGGTGAAATCTTCATTGGGCGATTTTAAAGGGAAATCTGTTATACCGGGCACCAGACAGCATCACCATCGTCAGTGAGGACATTCATTTAGTACGTGACAGTGAGTAGTTATAAAACGTCTCAGCAAATAAAATTGTGTCAAGATTTCGAGTTTTTAAATCTATTTTTCTGTAAAACAACAATAAATTCGTGTAGTCCCATAGCAAGCTGGGAATATTTTTTGAAACTTCTCATTTAAAAAAATATATACATACCACCATGTTAATAACTTTTTACTCTAATATTTCAATTTTTAAAAAAAAGTATTTAATATTTTTTTAAGAAAATTGATTTTAAAAAAAACAACTTTGCACACCAATTAAATACGCAATACATATTTATGTAGTTTTAAAAAATGATTGTTAAAATTAAAAGTAATAGCGACATACAACAGGACTATGTCTGAATTGTAGTTGAATTACATCGTTCTTTACAAAATAATGATATAAATATACTGAAAGGTAGCGAATAGAATGAGATGCATGTTTTTTTAAACATATGAAGAATATATTATGATATACTCTATGAATTAAGAAGAATTATAAAATGTCCGAAGAATGTAGTATAATATTGTGTAGATCAAGTTGTGTTTTTAGCATTAAACGCTGATGATGATACTTCTCGGTTCATTCAAATTGTATTAATAACATACATATATATTTTAAAAGATATAAAGTAATATTAATTTTGTTAATTTTTTCAGAAAAATTTGTGTGTGTGTGGGGGGGAGGTAAGATTAAAATGTAAATGCATTTAGCGAATAATACAGTCTAGATCAGATAATCTAATGTAAGAAATTCGACCGGTACCCTATTCTGTTAGATATAAAAAAATCATTTTACGAGGAGTAGTACTTCCAATAATAATTATTATAGCTTAGGAAATGTCATTATTTCTCTAAGATATATGGAAAGTATCACTTTTGTCACTTTTGTCACTTTTGTCACTTTTGTCACTTTTGTCACTTTTGTCACTTTTGTCACGTTTGTCACTTTTGTCACTTTTGTCACTTTTGTCACTTTTGGAAATGAACGTTAAAACAAATCAATACAAGAAAACAAATATCTTCAAACAGAAGTTATATAAAAATTTACCAATTATAAATCATAAATTTACTATGATCCTTTAACTCGAACCTGTCATATTACTTTTTTTTAACTTTTGAATTAATTTTTTAAAAATTAAAATAGGTATAGAAATTATTTACAGATTTTCTTAAATATTTTATTTCAATTTGTTTTTGTTGAGTGCTAGCAATTTTGACAATGACGTCTGATATTTCCTGATGTTATAGATCTAGAAAGTGGACGCATCATATAATTTTCTATTCAATTTTAACGATTTAGAACAATGATGGTGAACCTCTTTTGGGGCCGCATGCCCAAAATTCAACCAAAACCAATTATTTATAGTAAAGGGCCAATACTCTAATGAAACCCGAAAATAGGGGTTTGGCCTAGCTAGTTTGATTAAAGCAGTAATATTTGAGTCGCGTGCCGACTGATGGGGCTCTGCGTGCCGACTGTGGCACGCGTGCCATAGGTTCCCCATCGATAAATTAGAACAAGGGCGTCAAAGTCCGGCCCACGGGATAAATGGAGCCCACGTTAAAATTTGTTAACTGGCCTATGACCTTATCTTGAATAATTAATTGAGTCGCGGACTTTTTTCTCATTGACGACATTGAGTTTAAAAAAAGCAAAATAATGTAATTTTTAAGGTAAAATATAAGGCGAAATGAATAATGTCAAACATCGATGACCCATCATTGTTTTACCAGAGTGATTATTGGTCATTCGTCAGATCAGTTCAATCCGTCATTACTTAACAGTTAGTGCAACAAAAACTCTAGTCTGTGCTCTTGTACTAGCTCGTATGGATTACTGCAATACTCTTTTGTCAGGTGCGCCAAATTAATGCATTGAAAACCAACAGAAAGTTCAACATTCAGCCTCAAGATTAGTTCTAAAGGCCAAAAAAAATGACCATGTTGCTCCGCTACTTTACTCACTTCATTGGCTACCTATACAAGCTCGAATTGATTACAAACTTGCCGTTCTCTGTCACAATTTCTTTTCTGACTCATGCCCTTCCTATCTTACTGAGCTTCTGTCGGTCTACTCACCAAGTCGTCAGCTACGCTCTTCTGCAGACACGCGCATTCTCGACACGAGCGAACTAAAACTTTTGGCGAAAGGTCATTCTCTTTTTCTGAAGCCAAACAATGGAATTCTCTACCATTACACATCCGGAGTATTTCATCTACCAAGTCCCCCAAGACTGCACTTAAGACGCATCTTTTCAAATTTGTTGTCAAAATTAAAGAAACACCATTTATTTTCAATGATTAGCGTAGCTTATGTGTAGCTTACTGTCATTTATGTGGTTATTATGATAAGAATGTTTATTTAATTATTATATGTATGTTATTATCTCCATGTAAAGCGCCGTGAGCCCGGCTCCTTCCTGGGATACAGCGCTATAAAAATTACCAATTTATATTTTATTAAGATCATTTTAAAAAGCCACACACAATATTTCTCTTGCAAGTTACTCAGAATATAGATATAAATAATAAATATAAGGTATGAAACTCGATATCTACTAATAATATTTTTGTTGGTTATCTTAATCCAGCCCTCCAAAACTTTCACTTCTTGGAATATTGCCCTCTTTACAAAAAGCTTCTTAGAACATGTATGCGTGATGAGTGCATTCAGTGTTAAATGATGAGTGCATTCAGTGTTAAATGATGAGTGCATTCAGTGTTAAATGATGAGTGCATTCAGTGTTAAATGATGAGTGCATTCAGTGTTAAATGATGAGTGCATTCAGTGTTAAATGATGAGTGCATTCAGTGTTAAATGATGAGTGCATTAAGTGTTAAATGATGAGTGCATTCAGTGTTAAATGATGAGTGCATTCAGTGTTAAATGATGAGTGCATTCAGTGTTAAATGATGAGTGCATTCAGTGTTAAATGATGAGTGCATTCAGTGTTAAATGATGAGTGCATTCAGTGTTAAATGATGAGTGCATTCAGTGTTAAATGATGAGTGCATTCAGTGTTAAATGATGAGTGCATTCAGTGTTAAATGATGAGTGCATTCAGTGTTAAATGATGAGTGCATTCAGTGTTAAATGATGAGTGCATTCAGTGTTAAATGATGAGTGCATTCAGTGTTAAATGATGAGTGCATTCAGTGTTAAATGATGAGTGCATTCAGTGTTAAATGATGAGTGCATTCAGTGTTAAATGATGAGTGCATTCAGTGTTAAATGATGAGTGCGTTCAGTGTTAAATGATGAGTGCGTTCAGTGTTAAAGTTCTGGAACATTGCCGAATGATATAAGTGTTTATTCAATGTTAAAGATCTAGATCATGGACGCCTTAGAGTTCAGGAAGAGAGGTCGAGAAATGGTCGACTACATTGCAGACTACATGACCCAGATAAGGTCAAGGCGCGTGACCCCGGAAGTTGAGCCAGGATACATCCGGAACTTGCTGCCAGCAACGGCACCAAGAAAAGGCGAGGAGTGGGAGAGTATAATGGAGGACTTGGAAAAGGCGGTAATGCCAGGGGTGAGTAGGGCGTCATGTCAGATGTCAATGGGGCTTTCATGTCAGATGTCAATGGGGCTGTCATGTCAGATGTCAATGGGGCTGTCATGTCAATGTCGGTAGGGGTTTCTTGTTAGATGTCAGTAGGGATATCATGATAGATGTCAATGAGGCTGTCGTGTCGGATATCAGTAGGATTTCACGTCAGATGTCAGTAGGTATGTCATGTCATATGTCAATGGGGCTGTCACGTCAGATGGCCGTAGGAATGTCATGTCATATGTTAGGGGATGTCATGTGAGATTGAGTAGGAAGGTCAAATCAAATGTCAGTAGGGATGTCAAGTCAGATGTCAGTAGGGACACCAAGTCAGATGTAATTAGGGATGTCATGCTGGATGTTAGTATTTAGAAGACACGTTTAATTAAGATATCAGTAAAATTACTGTAATGGGTTAATTCAAAGATGAAACTAAATGTAATTTGTTTTAACATATACAAATCTATTTAAATTAAAGCAACTAAGATCTGATCGAACATACTTTACACAATACGTGGGACCGGAACAATACTTAACCGATTGTTTACAACATGCGGGGTTGTAACATTAACATTTTCATACGGTACGGAACAGTTAGATCATGAAGGTGTGACACCGTCGATCGCATGATTGTTAGATAGGACTTTGGTATACAGAATGCCCTGATTTTTGATAAGTAGTTTGTTTAGAGAGTTTGTTTAAAGAGTTTGCTTAAAGAGTTTGTTTAAAGAGTTTGTTTAAAAAAATTATTCGACTATTTTCTGTTTCTGGCATTCCCAAAATTATTTGATGAAAGGATTGTTTAATATGTACCCCTATACTTATAGCCAATATGCAATTGTAAGCAATGATGAAGCACATGGAATTTTTCATTGTATCACGTGACATCAAGTATTCAGTCTAATTTCCTGATCAATATTGCTGCCAATTTGTTTTCTGAAAAATTATATATATATATATATATATATATATATATATATATATATATATATATATATTATATATATATATATATATATATATTATATATATATATATATATATATATATATATATATATATATATATATATATTAATGAAAATTTTTATCAGTATCGTATTTTGCTATAGAATAATGTTCACTTTTAATCATGACTACTTCACATTGAAATTATGCATGCTAAACCCCACCCTACGCCAGTAGTAGGACAGTGTTCGTGATAAAATAAAACAAGTAATAAAAACTCGAAAGAGTATTTAAACGCAATTTCCAACAAATCATGTCCAATTGTTTTATACAAGGGAAATCATTCTAGATTACATTAAAAGTAATTTCAAATCAGTAATTCTTACGCTACACAATACCAATGATGTGTCAATATAATGTGCACCATGCACCAATCTAACCTTAGCCTTCACAAAGCGAGAAAACCCCATTAACTATCATTCTATATTACATTAAAGTCATTTAAAATCAATAGTTATGAAAGTAAACAAATCAATAGCTATCTACAAATTGCTGCTAAAATTACGGGAGTCGAATGAAAAGAGATTTTTCAAACATTCTTTCTCCAACATTGTTCTAAATATTATTAGCTATCGTTTGGCGTTTGTGTCAACACGATAGCTGTTATGGTTGGCGAGAAATTAACAAAATACTGATATTTTTTCGTTTTTGTTTTATTATTTTCCAGGAAATCCATTAAATCTTTCCGGTAGTTTTTTGCCCTTGCACATCCTTGAGACCTCCTTAACATATTTGCAATAGACCCGAACCCTCTTCTGGGATGTCCGAACCCTCTATCTGGTATGGTTCAGGGGGAGTTGCAGGATCAAGCGTTACAGACATTTCAAATATATGAACGCAATTTTTCCAATAGGAAATTGCGTAAAAAATATATTTCATTTTTCTTTACCATTTTGACAAATTAAATTCATGATACTAATCATTCGGAGGGTCTCATGTTAACATTAATCGACACTAATTAATGTTCTCTCGGTATAAATTCATCCTACAATGACTGCTCCCTTCATTTGAACAAAAATCATAAATCTTATAAAATAAATAAAGCTAAAAAAATTATTTTTAAAAACCATGTTTTAATAAGTGGACTAAAAAGAAGAAAATAATTTAAAATTTATAAGTTCAAGTACTTCTATTTAATATGACTAAAAACGTGGGGCGGGCGGTTATGAGGTTTAACATATGCGGTTCACTCATTCTCTCACTTATAGATATCTCTTTTGCCTTCTAAATTAGAAATCTTTAATTTTTATACCAAACACCCGCCCCACGTTTTTAGTCATATTAAATCGAAGTACTTGAACTTAAAAGTTTTAAATATTTTCTTCTTTTTAGTCCACTTATAAAAACTCAGTTTTTAAAAACAATTTGTTTACCTCTATTTATTTTATTCTTTTTAGTCCACTAATAAAAACGTGGTTTTTAAAAATATTTTTTCACCTCTATTTATTTTACCAAACACCTCATCAGCGCCCGCCCAACGTTTAATAACAAAGCGATGAGGTCAAGGGGTGAACTCGCCACGTGCAATTAAACTACGGCAGGCGGGTATAGATGCTTATATAAAGATAAAGTAAGAAATGCATTAATTTAAATACGGTACATTCGATCGATCTGAAATTTTGATACAATGTATTGTCATCCAAGATCTATCTATCTGTGGTAAAATGTTCAGCTCTCTAGGACCATCAGAAGTAGTTTAATTTTACGTTGGCAAATTTGGAAAATTTGCGGACAGACAGACACGAAAGCAAGAATATAATAAAATATAGATAAACTAAAAAGTTCAATAATTTATTAACGGTACATTTCATCGATCTGAAATTTTGATACAATACATTGTCATCCAAGATCTATCTGTGGTAACATTTGGTGATCTCTAGAATCATCCGAAGTGGTTTAATTTTACGTTGGCAGATTTGTAAAATTGTGGACAGACAAACAAACAATGCCACAGGAACGAAAGCGAGTTAATAAAAACGTGGTAAATAAAACAAACCCGTAAAAACAAAGTTTTTGACTATAAATCCCTTATATATGAGACATAACTAACAGTATTGATTATGTTCAAACATTTACAGACTGAATCTGTCTTAACTCAACTTTGCATCATAACCCTAGTGGGGGGGGGTGTGGGTGTGGGGGGGGGGGGGGGGGAGGGAGAGGGGAAGAGAGGGGAAAAAGAGGAAAAAAAGAAGAAAAAGAGAGAAGAAAGAGAAAAAGGAAAGGAAAAAAAAAAAAAGAAGAAAAAAGGAAAAAAAAAAAAAAAAAAAAGAAAGAAAGAGGAAAAAAAAAAAAAAAAAAAAAGAAGGAAAAAAAAAAAAAAAAAAAAAAAAAAAGAAAAGGAAAAAAAGAAAAAAAAAAAAAAGAAAGAAAAAAAAAGAAAAAAAAAAAAAAAAAAAAAAAAAAAAAAAAAAAGAAATAAAGAAAAGAAAAAAAAAGAAAAGAAAAAAAAAAAAGAAAAAAAAAAAAAAAAAAAAAAAAAAAAAAAGGAAAAAAATGAAAAAAAAAAAAAAAAAAGAAGAGAAAAAAAGAAAAAAAGGAAAAAAAGAAAAAATAAGAAAGGAAAGGAAAAAAAAAAAAGAGAAAGAAGAGAAAAAAAGAAGATGAGAAAAAAAAAGAGATAAGAGAAAAAAAAGAAAAGAGAAAAAAAGAGAAATATAGTACGAGAGAGAAAAAAAGAAGATAGAAAAAAAGAGAGAGAGAGGAGAAAAAAAGAAAAGAGAAAGAGATAGAGATAAATACAGAAAAAATAAAAAGAGAAAAAAATAGAGAGAGAGAAAAAACAAAAAAAAGAAAAATGAGAAAAAAAAGTAAAAAATATAAAAAAGATAAGAAAAAAATGAAATAGAGAAGAGAAAGAAAAAAAATAAGAGAAAAAAGAGAAAAGAATTAGAAAAAAAGAAAAAAAGAAAAAAGAGAAAAGAAGAAAAAAAAGAAGATAAAAAAAGAAAAAGAAAGAGAAAAAGAAAAAAATAAAAGAGAAAAGAGAGAGATAAAAAGAAGAAAAGATAGAAAAAAAATAAAAAAATAGAGAGAAAAAGAAAAATAGAAAAAAAAATAGAAAAAAGATAAAAAAAAAGAAAAAAAAAGAGAAAAAAAAAAGAAAAATAAAGAAAAATGAAAGAGAGAGAGAAAAAAGAAAAGAGATAGAAATGAAAAAAATAAGAAAAGAAGAAATAGAAAAAAAAAGAAAAAGATAAGAAAAAAAAAGACAGAAAAAGAGAAAAAAACAAAAAAAGAGAAGAAAAGAAAGAAAAAAAAGAAAAAAAAATAGAGATGAAAAAAGAAAAAGAAAAAGAAAAAAAAAGAAATAAAAAGAAAGAAAAGAGAAGAGAGAATAAAAAGAAGAGAGAGAGAAGAAAAGAGATGAAAGAGAGAAAAAAGAGAAAAAAGAAATAAAAAGAAAAAAAAAGAAAGAGAAGAAAAGATAAAAGAAAAAAAGAAAAAAAGAAAAGAAAAAAGAGAGAGAAAAGAAAAAAGAAAAAAAAAGAAAAGGAAAAAAAAAGAAAAAGAAAAGAAGAAAAAGAAGAAAAAAATAGAAAAAAAATAGAGAAAAGAAAAGAGTAAAAAATAAGATAAAGAGAGAGAAAAAGATAGAGAAAAAAAGAAAAAAAAGAGAGAAAGAAAAATAGAAGAGAAAAAAAAGAAAAAAAGATAGATAAAAAAAGAAAAAAAATGAGAAAAGATGAAAAAAAAGATAAAGATAAAAAAGAATGAAAAGAAAAAGAAGAGAAAATGAAAAGAAAATAGAAAGAAGATAAAAAAAAAGAAAAAAAAAGAAAAGAAAAAAAAAGAGAAAGAGAAAAAAAAAGAAAAAAGAAAAAAAAAGAAAGAGAAAGAAAAAAAAGAAAAAAAGAGAAAATAGAGAAAAAAGAAAAGATGAGAAAAAAGAGAAGAAAAGAAAAAAAGAAAAAAAAGAGAAAAAAGAAAAAAAAAGAGAAAAAGAAAAAAAAAGAAAAAAGAAAATAAAAAGAGATAGAAAAGAAAAAAGAAAAAAAGAAAAAAAAGAAGGAAAAAAAAAGAAAAAGAAAAAAAAGAAAAAGAAAAAAAGAGAGAGAAAAGAAAAAAAGAAAAAGAAAAAAAAGAAAAAAAAAGAAAAGAAAAAAAGAAAGAAGAAGAAAAAAGGAAGAAAAGAAAAAAAAAGAAAAAAAAATGAGAAAAAAAAAGAAAAGAAAAAAAAAGAAAAAGAAAAAAGAAGAAAAAAGAAAAGAAGAAGAAAAAAAAAGAGAAAAAAGAGTGAAAAAAAAGAAAAAAAGAAAAAAAGAAAAAAAGAAGAGAAAAAATGAAAAGAAAAAAAAGAGAAAGAAGAAAAAAAGAAAAGAAAAAAGAGAAATAAAAAAGATAGAGAAAAAAGAGAAAAAAGAGAGAGAAGAGATAGAAGAGAAGAAAAAAAAAGAAAAAAAAAGAAAAGAAAAGAAGAGAAAATAAAAAAAAAGAAAAAAATAAAGAAAGAAAAAAAAGATAGAGAAAAAAAGAGAAAAAAAGAATAAAAAGAAAAAGAAAAAGAAAAAAGAAAAAGAAAAGATAAAAAGAAAAAAAAAGAAAAGAAAAAAAGAAGAAGAAAGAAAAAAGAGAAGAGAAAAAAAGAAAAAATAGAAAGAAAAGGAAAAAAAAAGAAAAAAGAAAAAAAGAGAGAGAAAAAATAGAGAAAAAAAAAGAAAAAAAGAGAGAAAAAAAGAAAAAGAGATAAAAAAAAGAAAAGAAAAAAAAGAAAAAAGAAGAAAAAAAAGAGAAGAAAAAGAGATAGAAAAAAAAAGAAAAGAAAAAAGAAAAAAGAAAAAAAAAGAAGAAAAGAAAGAGAGAAAGAAAAAAAATAGAAAAAGAAAAGAAAAAAGAAAAAAGAAAAAAAAAGAAAAAGATAAAACGAAAAAGAGAAAAGAAAAAAAAGAAGAGAGAGAGAAAAAAAAGAAAGATGAGAAGAGAAGATATGACAGAGAGAACAATGAGAATAAAAAAAGAGAGAGAGAGAGAGAAAAAAGAAAATTGAAAAAATGATAGAGAAAAAAAAGAAAAGAGAAAAAGAAAAAAAAGAAAAAATAAAAAAATAGAAAAAGAGAACAGAGAGATAAAAGAAAGAGAGAGAAAAGAGAGAAAGAGAAAAGAAAAAAAACAAAAAAAGAAGAAAAATAGAAAAAAGAATAGAAAAAAAAATAGAAAAGAAAAAAGAGAGAGATGAAAAGAAAAAAGAGATAGAAAAAAAAGATAAAAGAAAAAAAGAAGAGATAAAGAAAAAGAAAGAAAAAAAGAAAAAAAAGAGAAAAGAAAAAAGAAAAAGAAAAATAAATAAGAAAAAAAGAAAGAATGAGAAAAAAAGAAAAGAAAAAAAAGAGAAAAAAAGAAGATAGATGAAAAGAAAAAGAAAAAAAGAGAAAAAAGAGTAAAGAAAAAGAAAAGAAAAAAAGAGGAGAGAGAGAAAAAAAAGAAAAAAGATAAAGAAGAAAAAAAGATAAAAAAAAGAAAGAAAGAAAAAAGAAAAATGAGAAAAAAAGAAAAAGAGAAAAAGAGAGAAAAAAGAAAAAAGAAAAAAGAAAATAGAAAAAATGAAAGAGAAAAAAAAAGAAAAAAAAAAAAAAAAAAGATGAAAAAAAGAGAAAAGAAAAAATAAAGAGAGATAAAGAAAAAAAGAAAAGAGAGAGAGATAAAAAGAAAAGAGAAAGAAGAAAAAAAGAGAGAGATGAAAAAGATAAAAAAGATAGAGAAAAAGAAGAAAGAAAAAAAAAGAGAGAAAAAAGAAAAATAAAAAAAAAAAAAGAAAGAGAAAAAAAATGAAAAAAAGAAAAAAAGAAAAAAAAGAAGAGAAAAAAAAATAAAAGAAAGAAAAAGAAAAAAAGAAAAGAGACAAGAGAGAAAAAAGAAAAGAGAAAAGAAAACGATGAGAGAAAAAAAAGAAATAAAAAAAGAAAAAAAGAGAGAGAGAAAAAAGAGAAAAGAAAAAGAAAAGAAAAAGAAAAAAGAGAAAGAAAAAAAGAAAAAAAGAGAGAAAAAAAAAGAGAAAAAAGAAAAAAAATAGAAAAAAAAAGAGAGAGAGAAAAGAAAAAAGAGAAAATAGAAAAAAAGAAAAAAAAAGAGAGAAAAAAAAGAGAGAAGAAAAAAGAAAAAAAAGAAAAAAGAAAAAAAAGAGAAAGAAAGAAAAGAAAAGAGAAAAGATAAGAGAAAAGAAAATAGATGAAAAGAAAAGAAAAAGAAAAAGAGAAAAGAGAAGAAAAAAAATGAAAAATGAAAAAAGAAAAAAGAGAGAGAGAAAAAAAAGAGAAAAAAAAAGAAAAGAGAAAAGAAAAAAAAGAAAAAGAGAAAGAAAAAGAGAGAAAAGAAAATAAAAAGAGAGAAGAGAAAAGAAAAAAAAGAAAAAAAAAGAAAATAGAAAAAAGAAAAAAGAATAAAAAAATAGAGAAAAAGAAAGAAAAGAAGAAAAAAGAAAAAGAAGAAAAAAGAAAAAAAGAAGAAAAAGAAAAAAGAAATAGAAGAAAAAAGAAAAAGAAAAAGAAAAAGAAAAGAAGAAAAAGAGAAGAAAAAGAAGAAAAAAAGAAAAGAGAAGAAAAAAGAAGAAAAAAAAGAAAAAAATAAAGAAAAAGAAGAAAAAAGAAAAAAAGAAGAAAAAGAAGAAAAGAAAAAAAAGAGAAAAGAAGAAAAAAGAAGAAAAAAAGAAAAAAAAAGAAGAAAAAAATAAAAAGAAGAAAAAAAAAGAAAAAAAAAGAAAAAAGAAGAAAAAAGAAAAGAAAAAAGAAGAAGAAAGAAAAAAGAAGAAAAAAAGAAGAAAAAAAAAGAAGAAGAAGAAAAAGAAAGAAAAAAAAGAAAAAAGAAAAAAAGAAAAAAAAGAAAAGAAAAAAGAAAA